>JAKTTW010000028.1:0-135568 GCA_030560525.1 Diutina catenulata
GTGCTCGGGGCGGTGCACGACGACACCGACGCCGACGACGACGACGACGCCCCCGTGGCGGGCGAGGACCCCGACTTTGAGATGGACCCCGGGTTGAGCTCGCCGGTGCCGTCGCCCGGGGACCCCCAGGTGGAGGCGGCCAAGGTCGAGCCCAAGAAAAAGGCGGTCAAAAAGAAGGCGGTCAAGGAGGCCCCCGAGGAGACCCACGTGTTTGACGCGGCGGCGCTCGCGGCAGCGGCCCCGGCGCACCCGATGGCGTTCAGCCCCAGCGTCGCCCCCTACGCCGAGGCCCAGCGCGACTTGGCGTTGTTTTTGGAGCACCAGGCGCGGGGCAGCGACGGCGAGGGTGCCCGCGGGGTGCCCCCGGTGGGCGCCGACGCGCTTGCCACCGCGGTGCAGCTCGAGCACATCCACCCGGACCACCTCCTCACCAACCGCCAGCACCACGAGTTGGTGCAGAGCACGAAAAACTTTATCAAGGAGGTGCGCACCTCCTCCAAGGCGCTGACGGCGTCGTTCAACAAAAAGACCACCATCCTCGGCGGGTGGATCTACCGCTACTTCAAGTACAAGCGGCTGATCGGCAACCGGTTCCTTGGCATTGAGTGGGAGGACATTCGCTACGACCTAGTGCACGGGATCGAAGACTTGGTGTACGCGGAGTTTGGCCACGGGTTGCACCAGACGCCGACCGAGGTGGCGGAGGAGGGCCAGGCGGCCAAGGAGGAGGGGATCGTTGCCCAGCACGACTACAACCGGATCAACGAGCGCAACATGTTTGTGCTCCAGTTGGTGTCGTTTGTCAACGACTGGTTTATTACTAATATGGAGAAGAAGGGGGTGGGCCATGGCCCGAGCATTTCGTTTGATTTGAGTGGAGGAGAGGTGGTGTATAGTTAGGAGAATAAAGGGAGGAGATGGGGAGATGTAGAATGGAGGGGAGGGGAGGGGAGTGAAGAGAGTTGAGTCCCATTCGGGAAAGCATTCGTATCTACAAAAAGAATATATCGTATCTACTCGTAAAAAGTGGGCTTTGATACTGATCAGGTCAAGTGATTCTCGGGTCCGGGTAGTGTTGCTTCCTTGATCTGATCTCCAAGTCGTGAATATGCACCGTGTACCTTTTGCGGCCACATTTTGCAACCACTTTTTACGAACAATGGCCATGAATAGGTTAACTAGATACAGTAGAAGGCTGGTCAAGATTTGTGAAATAAAGACACACACAATTTACACCACCACCATTTCGCCTTTTTACAATGCCGGGATCTCCCTGATGTCGGTGGCGTCGGTGTACTTCGCCTTAGCAAGCGAAATGGTATTCTCCTCCCAGTCGTACACGGCGTAGACATTTTGGAGAAAGGTGGCTCCCAAAACAAGGTTGGGATTGGCCAGGTTCTTCTTTTTCGCTCCCAAGTGACACAGGTTGCCCGTCTTCCAAATGAACTGGGTGATGGGAATTTTTATGTTGAGACCGTCAAAATTCACCTCAATAAACTTGGACTCGTCCTGGTTGCAGTCCACATCGTAGTAAACTCCACGAGCAGTGGCACCCTGGTACAATTTGGAAATCTCGTCGACCAAGTTGGGCGGCAACACGCTGAGCGTATACCCTGAGTCCAACATCATCACGCCGTTTATATCGGTTTTGTTGGCCCCGTTAACACCTATGCTTTTAACGTTCACCCACGGGTGTGAAGTGGGCTTCTGGGGTGACTCAAACTTCACCAACTCCCCATCAAGCTTGGCATAGTCGATACCTCCAAATAATATGTTGCCAGTCTCGGTCTGCCGTTTGTTGAGATATAACGAGAAGGCCACCCGGTTGATAAGCCCGTTATTTTTAAGCACATACGGGAAATTGTCGTACTTCTCTTTTATGCCCTCGACTCCCTTCCTGCCAATCCCCATGATGGATTTGTCTTTCTTCATTTGGCTGGCGTCAACCCATCCGAACTGAACGTGGTCCACCTTGGTCTCACCCAAGTAAACAGTATCCAAAACGAAAGGCCCTTCAACGACCAGACCCCCGTCATAACCAATTCTAAGGTTGTGGTTGAGAATCTCACCATTCTTGGAAGCTGACACATTGTGAACGCTTTGGGCGATCCACAAATCAGAGGACCCTGTGTCCAAGTTGGAGCTCACCTCATCCTTCTGCGAACCAAACTTGAGATTCACGTTGTAGGTTCCGCTGATCTGCAAATCCACATCACTGTCCACTGAAGCAGAGAACCAAGTAAGTTGGGGGGAGTCTTGGAATTCAACGTCTAACGACAACACTTTGGGCGACCGCTTCGACGGGACTGCCGCCACTGCAGCCACCGACGTCAAGAGAGACAAAAATTTCATTGCTACATACGTAAAGGCTTTCACAGCTTTTAAATATTCAGTAACCGGAGTTAGTCGGTGCTGGGCTCGCAACTTGACACAGTCACAAAGCCGACTAGTAGTACAAAAACATGCTGGGAACAATCAAAGCAAAATTGCTGGTGATATGTAAATCACACTTGCGTATGAGTGATGTCTTGGTTTAATGAGCTTTGCTGTGTTGGGTGAATTAGGAAGAGCACGATTATTTGTCGTAAAAGTTTATCCGAGACATGATATTTTCCGTGCTACTTATTGCTTTAACCAGCATTTTACGAGTCAAGACTCAGGTACCATGTCGTGGACAAAGATTGTCGCATAGCAACCCACTCACAATACATCTAGTTATCCCACTCTCGATTTATAAAGCAGGGATCTCCCTGATGTCGGTGGCGTCGGTGTACTTCGCCTTGGCGAGCGAAATGGTATTCTCCTCCCAGTCGTACACCGCGTACACATTCTGGAGGAAAGTGGCCCCCAAAACATTGTTGGGATTTTTCGGGTTCTTCTTCTTGGCCCCCACGAAGCACTTGCTTCCGTTGAACCAGAGAAACTGAGTGATGGGGATCTTTACGGTAAGACCTTCGAACACCACCTCGATGTACTTGGACTCATCCTGGTTGCAGTTCGCAGTGTAGTACACCCCTTGAGGCTTAGCGTCCGCGTATAACTGAGCAATCTCATCAACCAAGTCGGGGGGCAATACGGAAAGCGTATACCCCGAGTCCAACATGATGACGTCGTTGATGTCTGTTTGGTTGCCTCCATTGACACGGATGCCCTTCGAGTGAACCCAAGGGTGTCCTGAGGGTTTTTGTGGCGATTCAAGCTTGACCAACTCTCCATCGAGCTTGGCGTGGTCGATCCCACCAAACAAGACATTGCCGGTCTTTGACTGACGCTTGTTGAGGTACAACGAAAATGCGGCGCGGTTGGTGAGTCCGTTCTTTTTGAGCACGAAAGGAAAGTTGTCGTACTGGTTGTTAGTGCCCTCAATGGACTTGCGGCCGACTCCCATAATAGGTATTTCACCAGAGAAAGTGCTGCCGTCGACCCAGCCAAACTGGACGTTCTCCACCTTTGTATCACCCAAATAAACGGTGTCTTGAGCGTATGTACCCTTCACACCCCCGCCCGTGTCGTAACCTGCGTTAAGCACGTCGGAGAGGACTCTACCGTCCTTTGAAGCAGTCACGTTGTGAAGCTTTTTGTCGATCCACAAGTCAGCAGACCCAGTGTCTAAAACTGTCTTTACGGCATCCTTCTGTGACCCAAACTTAAGATGAGCGTAATAGGTGCCCGAATTCGTAAGGTCCACATCGGTATCCACCAGTGCAGAAAACCAGGTGAGCTGGGGCGTGTCCTCGTACAGGATGTCCAAAGACAACACTTTCGGCGATCGCTTCGAAGGGAGCGCAACCACGGCAGTAGCCAACGTCAAGAGGATTGAAAGTTTCATTGCTACAGATGAATTGGCATTTGCAACCATTTTATATATTCAGTAACCGGAGTTAGTCGGTGCTGGGCTCACAACGTGAAATGCCACAAAGCCGATCAGTGGTACAAAGTACACAGAGAACAATCAGAGCAATGATGTCGAGCAATGATGTCCAGTGATAAATGAACTGACATTTAGTCACAGATTGGCTATGTTGATCCGTTTGACGATGGTGAGGCACATACCTTAAAATGGTTCAAACGCATTTGTGTTGGTGCCTTCGTAAACGGGATGTGAAGCGAGACAAACGAGAGTACACAAAATTGCCAGCTACACGTTGTTGACTCGTAGAATGCCGAGTCACTGGCGAAATTTATTTTTGGAAGCAGAGCTGAACAGAGACAAACGAGAGTACACAAACTCGCTTCCACGTTCTTGACTCGTAATGTTGCCGAGTCATTGGCGAGATTTATTCGTGGAAGCAGAGCTAAAGAGTCGCTTACGACGGTTTGGGCGAATACAGCGATCATTGGAAAGTGGGGAATATGATGATGCAAGTGATACAATGTCGGTCTGTCGCAGCCATTTTTGATGTATCTGGGATGTCTGACCAGCGGCAGATATGTAACCAAAGGTCTAGGCGTACGCTGATTCCATTGGAGATCGTTGTACGTCAATTGCAGTAACGCGAGTAACCTTAACAATTTGCCAACAGCAAGTGGCAGGAAAATGTGATGAGGAAGAGAGAAGTTGGGGATCGGTGGGCAGTAATCATTCGCCACAGGTTGGTGGTGAGTAGTCCAGACGTGGTTCTCAGCATTTGGTTTGCACAATCCAGCAATGGATGCTTACTGAATTCGAGCTTACTCAATCAATTGTGTGGCTGACTCCAGAAACAGACTCACCAGTGCTATCAAATATGTCACGACCCGTTCTCAATTGGCGGGCTAGTTGAATTTCGCACCGTCGTGGTTATTTTCAGCTCTCCTCGACGCTCAATTGACTGGCACACACTTGCACACAAAGGAATTGTTCACGACGATTGCCAGATACGTCCTTTAAGGTTTTTGATCGAGCCGGTTTTCTCATCACATCATCAATTGCGTACATTGCGTCTGAGATGTGACGAGACACGAAACTGACCATGTTCCAAAACGTCGTTTTCGATTCTCTGAATGAAGCCCTCTGCTCAAAAACGACGAAACCACTCTACAAGGCAGTGCCATGAAAACGTCCTGACTACGCGTATTCTATCAACGTGGAGCGTTCCACAAAAAGGCGCAATTTCTCCGCGACCTTTCGCAAAACCTTATCTCGCCGTGCAACGTCGGATAATTACTGCTTAGGGTGCCACATTCAGCCACTCGCATACTATCACCAAAACCGGATAAAATAAAAGGGTCTCTCCCAATAAACCCGGGCGGTAAACCTCGCCACTTGCAGAAATGTTCACGGCTCTCGGCGGTGTGGCATTAGAGTGATGAGTGTGAATCTCGGAGTTTTCGAGATGCAGGGCCTTCGCTTACCCGTGCACACGCAGGAACACAACCTTATTTAAAAATAGAAATGCAAATGGTCCTGTGTTGAGTGGAAAAGTAGGCTTCCCAAAGGATTCTGCGAGACACGGTGAATTCATTATGATCTTTGTGGATTGTCGTTGTTGAAAATTCGAGTGATATCCATATTGTCGGGGAAGCTAGCGTGAACAGGTATTTTTTCCGAAGTCTATATCAACGATCTCACACTTTCCGAAGGAGCTGGGTTCACATATTTGGAACAAACACCTCCTTAGACCATCCACGTTGGTGGTCTCTGTGGTTCTAGACGTACAATTAAGGTTTATGCCGAGCGCGTATGTTGGTTTCATTGTGGCTAGAACGCGACACCAACGATCTATATAACGCCAGTTCTCGGGCTTGCACCTCAACGGAATATGAGAATTGCCCTCTTACCATTTGTGGCTTTGCTTTGGGCGGCTTTTGCTGCTGCGGTGGACAACGGTTTCTTTACGGAAGGCTGGCCGGAAGCTGTAAGAGAACATAGGGGGAACTTGTTCCTCCACAATGATAAGGAAAAGCTTGGGGGATATCTCACGGTGTTTTACACGACCGATATTAGGTACACCCAGGGTCTGAAGGAACTCCACATCCCACTTGACTTTTGGTATAACGACGGCCCATACGCACCCAATCCTTTCATCAAACTCACAGCAGATTCTGGTTTCGCAATTGATAGAACGCTGATGCCTGACAAAATCCGTATTCGAAGTTTGGACAATTCACCCTTCGTTGCACAAGTTGTGCAGCGGGATGGCAAGACAGACGGAGATGTCACTTTCCATGAGCCTGTTGTATTGGAGAACATGAAGAACAACGCGGACAGAGCGTACATACATGCGTACATTGCAGCGGCACCGCCAGTTGAAAAGACCACTTCAACAACCTCAACCTCAACGTCTTCGAGCTCGACCACTTCGACTTCAACAACCCCAATGGTCACCCCGACCGTCACTGGTGATATCACCGTTAGTGTTGATGGAGGTACACTTTCTTACGCCGGCGAGACGGTGGCTGTGGGTCTGGCTCCCGAAGTTCTGCAAGACGGAGCCAAGGTGACGATCCGAGGCGACAACGAGATTTTTGTCGTTTCCGGTAGTGACCTCAGCTCGTCGCCGGACTGTTCCCTGTTTAAGGTCACAGGCTCAGATGGTAAGGTCTTGTTGCTCAAACTCACCCGTGACCAACACCCGTTGTGGGTTCTAGGCTCGGTGGAAGTCCGTTGGCGATTGGATTCGTGTACTCCTGTGTCAACTGCCTCATTAACGCTGGTGTCGTCAGAGTCGTTTTTACCCACCGGGACGGTTGGTGACGTTGTGAAAGTTGACGTGTGGGGTGAGATTACGAATGCCATACCCTGGGAGAGTCTAGAGGACATCCAATACACAGTTGATGTCGACATTGACCCCCGTTGTGTGGTAAGTTCGTCAAGCTCGAGCCTGTCCACATCCACGTCTTCAGATGACACTTCAACGAAAACTGATAAAACCACTACCAAAACCCGGAGTACAACGTCGACGATGACCCTTACCGGTGACGGTTTTACCTTCTCCTTGCCAATTCCTCCACCTGTTGGAGGTGTTATACCCGTCATCCCGGTTCCGATACCTGTCTGTCCTCCCTTATGCCCATTCCCGGACCCTACTGACGAGGACAAGACTATCACTCCGACAGAAGCTACCACCACAGACGAAAACGGTCACTCCATAACGTTTGTGTTGCTGAGGCTGACAAGTACTGAAGTACAAGAGATTGTGACCACGACCACCGATGACAATGGCGGAATCCATATCATCACACTTAAGGAAACGGGTGCTGGGAGAAGTGCGGACAATAAGGATGATGCGTCTACCCACACCTCTGTTGGCTCTGGGGATGTACTGGAAGCAACGGCTCAGGGGCCCTCACTGAATACCATGCCCAATACCGACAACGGCCCGGTGTATGGGAACACCAACACAAACACTTACGGCCACCTGACGTTGGCCACTGAAAGCTCTAGCGACAGTGTGGTTGATGATCCCAGCATTTTTGGTAGCCATACGGAGACCGGTCAAGATGCCTTCGTGGAGACTCTAACAGAGTCGTCTGGGAACCAGGACACCTCACGTTCTGAAGAAAGTGACACGTTCTTCGGCACCACGCTCAGCTTGAACACCGGCCAGTCTCCAAACAATACTGGACCCTTTGAGCCCTCTGACAACGCTGAAGACGCTACTGGAGGCCAAGGTTCAAGGGAGTTAACCGATGCTGTCCTGCCTACCACGTTTGTTGCCTCCGTTAGTCTTGACGACTCTTTTGCAAGCGAGCACGCCAGTCTCTCCACCATGGAATCGAATCGGTATGAGCCAAGCGGTCGTCTCGCTGGGAGCAGTACCCTGTGGACTTCTGTGGAGGGAGACCACCCGGGCCAGAGCTTCACCGGACTCTCTACCAGCTCAGCAGATGAATTTGGTGGGGTGACGAAGCATCTGACCACCATGTGGTATGATTTGAGCTCCGAACTGGACGCTGAGCTTTCCACTTCGCTAGACAGTACTGGACACAAGTCAAACGCCACTAGCGAATCCCTGGTTAACCCAAACACGCTGCTGCTTGGCCCCGACGAATCCAATGCTTCGACAGCTTCTTCGACTGTTGAAGAACCCCCAACCGCGACCGAGACCGCAAAGCAGCATTCTTCCCGAGTCAACCAAGAAGAGAATCACGGTGATCTCTCGAAGCGGGCTGTCCAACGTATGATGGGATCCCAGGGTCAAATGCCGTCAAATCCGTTAGGATACTGCGACAACAACGGGGATTGTGAACAGTTTGTCCGCAATCACATGGTCAATGGGAACAATCTTTGGGATAACTCCCCGATTCCAATAATGACAGATAAAGGTAAGCAGGTTCCGGTATTCATTGTCAATCGCGATGGGGTGGCACCAGGGAACGCATGCAACACTTTGAGGTGGTTTGCGACAATGTACCCGGGTGGTTTGCCTACTGCCAACGGTAACGGGAGAGATTACGTCATGTTCGAAGTTACCGAACCGTCCCAGCAGCAAGCGCGGAAGACAATTTTTGGCGGCAGGGGTTGTGCCCACTTCGGTTTGGTAAATCACCACATCGACGAGTTCCCCTTCAACAAAATCAATGGCGACCAATACAAGTTTGCCATCTCGTTGATGTGTGTCCCCGCTGCAGAAAACACGTCGGAGGGTGGTAAGTTGGGTTCCTTTTGTGCAAAAGAAGGTAGCTACACGCATTTCCTTCCAGGCAACACTGGTTCGGGTGAGAGGCCGCGAGACGCTCGTTTGGACGTTATCAATTGCAAGCAAAGGGCTGACAACGTGCAAAAGGGGGTCCACCCCAACACGGGCCTCATCAAGCAGGATTCTAATGGGGAAAGTATGGTTGTTCTTGTCAACACTAACGGCTTAGACTGTTCGCAGTTCAATATTGTCGGAAGTAACTTGCTGCTGTGAATGGCCAAACGTGCTGAGTTCTGTACCGTGGTCAATTGATCAATTTGTTTCGCTTATTTATAGGAATGCTGGTTCCATCAGCGCGACGCCTAGTCATCTAGGCCTCTATTCGTCCTTGTTCGGACTTTCGCAATTTTCGTCTTTGTAGTATTAAGATATGTTACATCGTTTCTCGTTTCGTTGGTTAAGCTTCGCTAATGTACAACACTAGAAGTTAGTATTTGAATGATGGTTGGAGAACTCTTCTCGCATGTTTCAGGGGACTCTAGGCTGAGAAAATCAATAACTGGGGATGTGCTTGAACAGTAGCACAATTCTGTTGGCGTGCTTGCACTATGAAAGCGCCGTGGGAGCACTGTAGTAGCACTGACGAAACTCTTTCGTAGCAATGTGCCAATCCGAGTACCAAAACACCGTAATAGCACCATAACAGCACCATAACAGCACCGTAACAGCACCGTAACAGCACCGTAACAGCACCATGACAGCACCATGACAGCACCATGACAGCACCATAACACCATTGTAACAGCACCGTAACAGCACCATAACAGCACTGTAAAAACACCGTAACAATACTGTAACACCACCGCATTGCCACCATAACACCGCACTGCCACCATCACACTGCCACCATCACACTGCCACCACTGCGCCACCAGTAGAACAATAAACCAGCCTGGAACGTTCCCTATCACCATTTCACCCACCCATGGCACTCTTAGTATCTCACTTACCGTTGTTCCCGCGAATAAACACGTCGCCCCACTTCTTGGTCACCTCGTCGCCAAGCATTTCGTTGCCCTCCTCCAACACAATGTTCATGTAGCCATCAATCAGCTGGAGCAGCCCGGAGTAGGTGATGCCATTGTGCAACTTGACCACCACCAGGGACCCGATGATGTCGCTCAAAAACTTCAGGGGATCAGTAGTCATTGGTGGGCAATTTTGTCCGAAAAATGAGCATTGAATGTAGAACACTCGGTGGACGGGCAAGGACAAAAAAGATGATGGCCAACCACTCCGAAGAGGTAAACAAAACAACACCACCTATTGGCCAATAAACCACCCTCGTCTATTCTTTGCCCGCATGGGACCCTTCCCCGCTTCGACCTCCAACCCACCATGTCAGTTAGAACCGATATTTTTTACCAGGGTCGTCTAATTTGAAACAGGTTAAATAGCCTCGGGAACCCAGGTAGACCCCATGTCTGTGTCGGTAGCCCCCAAAGCGTGCGACTCGTGTCGCTGTTACCTTGCCATCCACACCCCCACCGAGTGTGCCGGATTGTACCAATGCCGCAAGTGTATGAAGATGTGTAAAATCAAGACGTGAGGAGAAGAGTTGATAGAGGTGTTGGAGGCGGTTGCTCAGTTTGGGTGTGTCTTTCGGTTTTGGGTTTACAAACGTAGCTAGAGTTTGCATTGAGTGGTGCTAATATGGCGAAGGAGGTGGTATAGAGCTAGGTGTTTAGTTAGGAGGTTAATGGGTACATCAGGTATGGTGGTAATATATGGTCAGAAAATGTTGGTCTACGGCTTGTTGGCTTGTTTAGACCTGGAATTGTATGGGGGAATGTCGGGCTTTGACGGCTGTGGGCTGTTGGGGTGGTGAAACGGAACCCAGTCGATGTGTGAGCGTGTTTCTGTGTGTGTGACGTATTTGCAAGCAGTGTAATTTCCCCTGGTCCTACGAAGGTGTCTAAACACTGGTGTCTGTCAAGTTGGGCTACTGCGTTTTGTGCCCTGGTGGTGTCCAGAAGGGAAGAACAGCCCTGAATTTCATATCGCAAGCCGAGTCGCGATAACAACCCAATGGGATTAGATTACGATTCTAATGGGGCGTGGCTGGTTTCTAGCACTATCTAGAGGCTTTTGGGTCTGTCTCTCCATCCTCTCTATGATTGCTAACACTCTATAGCCTGAAGAAGTTTAATGAGACGCTACATTTCACAGACCAACATCAAAAAAACCATCACCTAGAACAATACAAAAAAACTCCACTCAAAACTCAAAACTCTCCGCTCTAAACCCACTACTTCCGTAACCCTAGTCCAATTGCTCGCCACGGTCCTTCGTTTCCGCCCACCTCGTCACCCTCATGTTTTGGTTTCGAGCCTGTATCCGTCTCACAACAACCACCTTGCCCGATTGAGCCTCCACAATCCACGCCCACCATGAGCGACTCCGGGCTGGCTACCGACTCAGACTCCGTCGGACTGCCCCCCAGACCCCAGAAAAACCTATTGCCACCACTTCCCAGGCCTCAGTCCCGAGTCCCCTCCCAACGCCTGCTTCCCATCCACGACGATGAGTCGGACCCCGGGTCGGAGGACGAGCTGGACACCAGTGACGGGCCCAATGATGCCCAGGAACCCCGACGTAGCGGTGGAACCAAACGCATTCTGCTCCAGCGGTTCACAGTGTACAATTCCAACCTGACGATGTACATTGTGGGATCGAACGCCAAGGAGACGCTCTTTCGGATTCTAGAGATCCAGCGCGACCGCGAGGACGGGATCGTAGACATTGTCGAGGAGCGGAACTATTTCTACACCCGTAAAGACATGGTGGAGTTGCTCAACTCGTTGGACGAGCTGATCGAGGGAGGGATCCACAAGATCGCGCAGGGGTACGGTCTCTTGGGGCTCATACGGTTCACGGCCCACTACTACCTCTGCATTGTCACCAAGTGCTCGCAGGTGGCCATCATTGGCGGGCACTACGTGTACCACATGGACGACACCCGGCTCATTCCGCTTAATATTGCCTACCGGAGGCCTGAGAAGTACAGCGACGAGGAGAAGCTCTTGAGCATCTTCAAGTACTTGGACTTGGGCAAGACCTTCTACTTTTCGTACGGGTACGACATCACCAACCTGCTCCAGACCAACATCACTCGTAGCAAGGCTGGGGAGCCTCCTCGGGCGAACAACCGGTTCGTGTGGAACCGCACGCTCTTGGAGCCGATCTTGGATTACACTCTGGACCAGCTGACCACGTACGAGTGGTTCCAGCCCATTATCCATGGGTTCATCGACCAGGCACTGATTGCGGTGACCGGTCGGAAATTCTACATTCTGTTGATTGCCCGGCGGTCCCACCACTATGCTGGTGCCCGCTTCCTCAAACGAGGGTGCAATCTTGCTGGAGACGTGGCCAACGAGATTGAGACCGAGCAGATCGTCAGTGACATGCTCACCACGAGTTTCCACGACGCACACGGGCTCTTCCACAGTCCTCGGTGGACGCTGTACGTGCAACACCGAGGCCTGATCCCGTTGTTCTGGACCCAGGACATGAACAAGCTTCCCAAACCGCCGATCGAGATCAGTCTTCTGGACCCGTACTACCTGGCGCTGGCCCGCCACTTCAACAATCTCTTTGCGCGGTACGGAACCCCGATCATCGTGCTCAACCTCATCAAAACCTCGAAGGAAAAGACCCCCCGTGAGCTGAAGCTCAACGGCCACTTTGTCAGCTGCATCACCTACCTCAACCAGTTTCTTCCGCCCGAACACCGCATCCGGTACCACGGGTTCGACATGCTGCGTCACCTGAAGCGGAACCTCGACGTCATCAGACCCATCCAGCAGTTTGCCCTGGCGGCAATCGACGAGACGGGTTTCTTCCACAACGGGCACCACAACCAGCGCGGGGTGATCCGGACCAACTGCATCGACTGCTTGGACCGCACCAACGCTGCCCAGTTCATCATTGGCAAGGAAGTGTTGCTCCACCAGCTCCGGGCGTTGCTCTACATCAAGGACCCCTCGGAGCCAGCTCCCTTCAACACCACCAACATCACCAACTTGGCCGGGTACACCCAGCTCGAGTACGACCTGGACGCGGTGAACATCCTCACAGAGATGTTCCACGACCACGGAGACACCATCGCCATCCAGTATGGCGGCTCCAACTTGGTCAACACCATGGACAGCTACCGCCGGATCAACCAGTGGTCGTCCCATACGCGAGACGTGCTCAACCTGGTGAAGCGGATCTATCTGAACTCGTTCATGGACCTGATCCGACAGGAAGCCATCAACTTGTTCCTTGGGAACTATCTCTACGCTGTGGACAAACCCAAGTTGTGGGAGCTTGAGACCGACTTCTCGCTCCACAACAACTTGGCCATTGACGATGTGCGCACCCAGGTCAGCTACCAGCACTGGTACAATGCCAACTTCTTTGGGAGCCCGGTGGTGAGGCTCGTGGGTCCTCGCTCGGGCGAGTTGTACGACAACTGGTTCAACGAGTGCTACAAGGCCAAGAAGTTCCAGCTGTTCACGGAGGTGTTCCAGTTCACGATGAACCTGACGGCCCGGTACTTTGGCATGAGCGACGAGGACTGGAACCCCCACCTCAGTCCCTTTCAGTCACGGAAACGGGCACCCCAGCCAGCACCGAAACAGCCGGTCTTTGCTGAGGACGAGGAGCAGAAGAAGGGAGAGGAGTCCCAGGCGCTTGAGTTTGACGTCAGCGCTACCAACGACCACTTCTACCGGGCGCAGTTCGACTTTTCGAAGCTCTGTGAGCCGCCGTCGGGAGTGCTGTTTCCCCTGGGTCTCCCGACGCTGTCGACGGCCGACAAGGAGGTGTACAGCTACTACCTGGCAGCCGCCTTCCAGAACCACCCGCAGGCACTTACGCTGTTTGCGCAGTACGTGGGCGTGGAGTGGAACCCGTTGGAGATCAACGCGGAGGACGACTACTTCCGGTGAGTGGTCACGGAACTAAGCAGATACAGTCATAATTTAGTAATCACCAGAACTCCGAAGAGCACGGAATTACCTTCTTCATAGCTCCAGAGCACCAAATCACCTTCTTCGTAGCCCCAACATTACTTTTCTGCAACCACGTCAACTTTGCTTAAAGTCAAAGTTTGCAGCCAAGTTTGCAGCCAAGTTGCAGCCAAGTTACAGCCATGTTTGCAGCCAAGTGTGCAGCCCGCTCCCAAACACTTCTACTCCAGTCATATCCTAGCCTTATTCCTATGCAATGCTAAATACCCTTTCGTCGTTCGTCGTTCGGCATCTCTTTCGTCATCTCCTCCAACCGGTTCAACTCCTTGTGGAGGGCCTTGTGGCAGTTCTCAAAAAATGCTGGGTCGTCGTCGCGGAACAACCGAAGCTTGGTGTGGGTGCCCTGGAGCTTGGCCACAGCAGTGCGGATTCTGACGATCCAGTCTGCCCCGCGGCGGTCGGTCTCCTCGAGATCCACAAAGATGTCCTGGGCCAACGACCCGTCGGAGTCGTGGATCATCGTCGACGTGCGCGAGTTGCGGCTCAGGGCCGTCAGAGCCGTGGTCAGAGCCGTGGTCAGAGCGGTGGTGGGTCTCCGAGGCAAAGGTGGCGCCACTTCGTCGCGAAGAGTCTCCTCCTGGTCGTAGGTGAGACTCAGAGGCGAGCCAGGCATGTCCGGCTCGTCGGTCGCCTTCACCTCGCGCACGCGCAACGCCGCGGGCTTGGGCTTGATCGCGGGTGCCCGGAGCAGGCTCGGTTTCGCGGGCTTCATCGGCTTCACCGGGGTGTCCAAGTCGATGAGATCGGGCATGTCCTCTGCGGTGGTCTCCTGAGACTCGCTGGGCTGGATGGGCTTCGCAGTGGGACCCTTGCCAGCCGCCTCCCGCTCGGAAATCGTCTGGTTGTACCGATCCACGATCTCACACACCTTGGCAAAGATCACCAGGTCGTCGAGGTCACTGAGCGAGTTCTCGACAAACCGGATGTACACAGCCAACACCCGCGAGGGAAACTGGCGGGCCACGTCCACGTACGCCTCCAAGTCCGACTCGCCCAGGTCCCCGATACAAATAAAGTCCTTCTGGTCAAAGTCGCCGATGATCTTGGTCAACAGCGACCGCTTGCGCAGCACCAGCGGCTCCATAAGCGAGCTGATGAGGTTCCCCGTGTACTGCTTGAGGTGGAACAGCCCCTGAGGCAACCCAGCGTCGTCGATGTACTGCTTGATCAACGGAAACAACTGCCACGGCAGGTTGGACACGTAGTGGAACGTGCACGGCTCGCCAAACGAGCAGTACCACTTGATCATCGGGTCGATCCGCCACTCGCCAATCTCCCGGCACAACAACCGGTGCATGAGCTCGCGCTTATCGCCGATGACTCCCGTCACCTTGACGGTGTCGTCGATGTCGGAGATGACGCCCATGGTGCGCCAGTCGTTGTCTACAATCCACGGCTCCTCAAACGCAAACACGGCCTCGTTGTTGGCTGCCTTGACCTGGACCACCAGCGGGCGGTAGTCCACGTTGATGGACACCCGGAAGTGCCCGTTGGCGTCGGTCTCCACGGTGACCTGTTTCAAGCTCTGCTGGGGCTGGGCCAGGCCCACGGTGACCTCCAACTGGGCGCCTGCAATCAGCCTGGCGATGAAATGGGCGAGTCTTTGCCGCACTGTGTCCTCTTCGGGCGAAACCGAGCGCAGAGGCAGCGTTTGCGACGACACCAGCGGGCTCAGCGCCACCAGTGCGGCGTCGTCGAGCTCGTGGTCCAACTGGGCCACCGCCGAGGGGCTCTGGTAGTTGGTGACCTGACGAGCAAGCAGCAAAATCAACCGGTTTTTCCGAGACATTGTTCCGGGACTCAGCACCCACCCGTGCACATTGACGTCCCAGGAGTGTGGTTTGGCGTCGTCTTTGTAGATGTTGCCCCGGGTGTAGGTGGGATAGAGGAAAATCTCCGCATCTTGGGGGAGCACAAGCCGTCCGAACTCGTCGGTCTGGGGGGCCCGCACGGGGGCAGCGAGCAGCAGCACCGTCAGCTGGATGCGTGGGAGGTAGGTGTCACGGGTCTGTCTGGCCATGGACCAGAGCCGTTGGCGTCTCGAGTCTTCCATGGCGTGCTTGGGAAGGAGGAGGGGGGGAGCCTTGCGGAGCAGGCGGTAGTCGCGGTAGAGATTGACGAGGGAGCGAACGCGCGACGGGTTGCGGGACAGAGCGAATTTGTCGAGTAAAAAACGCGAGGCCCGCCGGAGGAGATTGCTTCGTTTGCCCGGAATTGTGGATGGTGGGTCACCGGACGGTTGCGTTGATAAGTGCGTGCGCCGCGCGGGTGCGGCTGTGAGATGGAAGGGAAATGGGTTGTGGCATGGAGAGGGAAAAGGGGTGGGGAGAAGGATTGAAGAGGGGTTGGGAAGGTTTTGGGAATGTGTTGGGTTGCTGGAAAACTTATAGTGGATATTTTGATTGTTGGGCTTTGTTTCTTGTTTACGCGGTTATTGGTGGCGTTTCATATCGCGCGGCTGAAACAGGCATAAGCGAGAGGGGCCATCTCGACAGGGGCCATCTCAAGCGATGAGGAGAAAGGGAGATGAGATGGCTGTTCTTGATTATAACAGAACCTAGTATAACTTCGACGTTCCTGTTGTGGCTCTGAAATTTCCATCGTTTTGTGAACCCAGCAGTCTGCTTTGTGGTTGCAGTCTGCTTTGGTTGCAGTCTGCTTGGTTGCAGTCTACTATACGACATACATCGGACATTGTTTGAAACGGCCACAACCGCGCTACGCCTGACCAGACGCGTTGGTCCGTGGCCCCTCCACTGCCCCTCGTTCCCATAATTTTTCACACCTGAAACACATTCCCACCTGAAACCACCACCGTCTACCGGTCTAGATCACCGCCCTGCATCCACCGCCATCGTCTACCACCGTCCACCTCGTCTACACTCTTTAAGCTTCTATGTATTAGTATATTACAGGGTATCACGTATTCAATTGCCGGCAATCAAATCATCACCGCCTCGTTGCGGCGCTCAAACTCAGAGCACATGTCCACCACAAGGTCCCGGAACGTCGGGTTGCTCAAGTTGGCCATCTTGTGACGGGCCTCGATCCGGGTGTAGTCCAACGTGGGCGCGGGCATTTTGCGAAGACCCCGTCGCCGGGCCATCTCAAAGTAGATGTCGGTGGTCAACTCGCGGATCTGTACGGGCGACAACTGCCGGAGCCGAAGCCCTGCCAGCGACCCACCCTTGACGTGGTCGCGCTCGCCTAAAAAGTTGTACATCTCAGTGTAGCACTGGACTAAGTCGGGAACCATGATTGTGGCCCGCGAATACGGAACTAGACTGGTTTAAATAGTGGGAGCCCACATTCCGGGAGCCGTGCATGCGTCATCGTTCCCGGTTGAAACCACGAAATGGCATGCGTCTGAAACAAGGTTCGACACTAACTAAAATTAGACGTAATGCTCCGATGCGAAAGTGGTGGCGAAATAGCTTCGGGTGAGAAGGCTAAAGTTGGGGTGAACCGATAGCCGCTGGAATAGGATCAAGAATTCTACTTTAAAAACCGTCCGTTCTACCCCATCTTTGCTCGCTTCCACTAGCTCCGCCCCACAACTCCACAGTGTTAAGGTTCGTGGTTTGAAAAATACCGCGCGACCCGCAGGATGCATATGTAAACAAACAAATCAACAATAGCAATGACCGGCCCAGATGGCCACAAAAGGCACCAACAAAGCCGCCGCGAGCATGTTCTGGATCTTGTCGGCATCAGGGGGCCCTGGAATTTTTGCTGTGCGTGGGTCAATGGCAAGCCCCTGGTGGCTGTCGTACCACTCAGGTACCCCGTAAATATACATTCCGTAAATAAAGGGTCCAGCACCCCTCCTCGTCAGCAATGCGAATAAGCTTTGCGGAATTTGGGTGACCCGAATTACGAGATGTCGTGCTATAGCAACCTTTCGGGTATAGTTGAAGCACCGGTGATCGCAACACTAACATTCCCGGGTGAGTCGCCATTGTTGATGTAGCTCGCTGTAGGGTAATTTCACCAGGATGGATTGGCTGCTCCCGGTTCTGGGCGTCCTCAACAGATCTTCTGTTGATCGTTTCAAGTGGTGTGGCTCTTGGCGGGCCGACGATACTTTGCGCTTTTTCGTCAAACTTTAATGCTGATGCAGACTGACGATGGCTAGTAGAAAATACCGATCTTCGATGTGGGCGGCCGCCAACCCGCCTTTATCGGTTTAGCCCGACATCGTAAGTCCGGCATCGTAAACCCGACAATCGTGCCAAGAATGTATAATTAGAAATGCGGAAGGATTTAGCTGAGTGCTTGGACATGGAACAGTCACATATTTCAGGTAAAAATAAACGACCTGTGTTCGATATAACGGGAAGACAGTAAATGACCGGTGGTCACTCATTCCTATTCTCTTCTCTTTCTTCTCTTTCTTTTTTTTTCTTCTCTTTCTTCTCTTTCTTCTCTTTCTTCTCTTTCTTCTCCTTCTTCTCTTTCTTGCTTATTGATCATGACTATGTACTTCTACCATGCTACATTTTGTCGGAAAGGTCTCCCAAAATGGGAATCTTCCACTTCATGCCCTGCGGGTCGTACGTGCACTTCAGCCCCTGTCCGGTCTCGTTCCAGTCCAACTCAAAGTCCCCGTACCTGTTGATAAACTGGCGCATCTGGTACACCGTGTTGAACTTGTAGTAACGGTTCTTGTAGCGGTTGTTGAAAAAGAAGTTGGCGTACGCCATGAGCCCAGGCGAGTGTCGGCATTTTATGAGTAGTTCCCGTACGTCCTGCCCAAGCCCCGTGAGCTCCTGGGAGCTGCTCATCATAGGCGGTGGTGGGGTATTTGTCAGCGCAAGCTCGGAGTTGTTGAGCAGCAGCAGCAGCCACAGCGAGTGGAGCAACCGGGTGTGGCTGGTGGTTTTGCGGATCTCAGCCCGGTCGCCATCGATCTCCTTGTCGTTCAAGAACCCGAGATCGTACTCGTTCGGGATCAACCCTGGGTCTCCCTGGCCGTAGTGGAGGGCTGCCAACGTGAACTCTCGGGTCTCTCGCCCCGTGTCTATCGCAGCATCCAGGATCCGACGCACCAGGGGCCGTCTGGGCTGTTGCGAGGCCATCTGGAGTGGCTGCAAATTGTCGTCCTCGTCTTCGGGGCCTTCATCGCTACTCTCGTCGATCTGGTCGCCGTGGTACCCAAGCTGGACGTACTCTATCGCCCGGTAGAGATTCTTGAGCGGCAAATTGACAAAGTACTTGTAGTTGGTCTCCTGGACCAGGTAGTACAACAAGTCGTACTGGTTGAAAAGCGACGTCTGCTGCTGGAAGTCGATGAAGAAAATGGAAAACCCCAGCTTGAGGTAGAGACCCAGCTCTTCCATGACAAACTTGACCCGCACCAACTTGTTCTCCGGCAGCTGGACCCGGGCGGTGCCCGCGGAGAGTTTGTTTGTGCTAGCTGGTGCGATCTCAAACTCGCCAATCTTGAGGACGCAAAACTGGTTCTTGGGGAGGATGTCCTTGATGTTCAAGGGGGGGAAGAATGTTTGCTCTCGGAGCTCGCCCTGGTCGGTGAGTCCGTCGTTCTGGAGGTACCGGACCTGGAACTTGGTCGTGCCGAGCCCCAGGCCGTGCTTGACCACGAGAGCAATGTTGAGGTTGTATTTGCCGGGGGCCAACCAGAGAACCTTCTTGTAGGAGAGCAAATACAGCTGGTTGACCTCGACGTAGTGGCGATACACATAGTTGTCGGCCACATCGACGTTGTAGTCGTCCTGGTTCGCAAACAACCGCTTGTTCTTGAGCACCAGGTAGATATATCGCCAAGAATCCTTGACGTACCGACAGTGGAGCGGGTTATAGTTGCGGGAAGTCCCCGATGGGCTCAGAGCACTCGATTGGCCCATTTCGGGGATCCCCTGGAGCGACCCCAGCGACGGATTGAACCTCACCCGGCCCAGATCCCGCACCTCGGGCCCGTCGCTGTCGGGTAGCCCCATCATCTGCGCTAGGAGCTCGCGCAGCTCGCGGCGGAACACGTCCATGCTCTTGATGTACACCTTCAACCACGGCAACACCTTGATGATGACGGGGATGATTGCTTCGCCAAAGTCCGCCACCATTTTATGGTAGAACAAGTCATTGTACAACAGGTACCAGTACTTCAGCGTGAGTTTCAAGTTCAGCAGGGGCTCCAACGCCAAGAGCTTGATGTGGATCTCGAGCGGGAGGTCGTCAAGTGTCACCATAGCTGGTTGGGTTCGGGCAACTCGGACGTGAACCGGCTCTAGGAGGGGAGCACGGCACGGTGTCAATGCAAAAAGTAGATGCGGCGAGGTCAGGGACTCGAGGAAGTGAAACTGGGGGGTTTTGCAAGTACAATTGGTGTGGGGGTCCCCTCAAAACCCGCTGGTGTCGTCGACGTATCGCTCGTTTTGGTTCAATTGCCACTGAGTCGGTAGGACGGGGTGCATATAGTGGGTTAGGGGCGATGGCCGCTGGTGGAGTTATCGACGGGTGACTAGGGGAGCTAAACGAGGCTAAGGCGAGGTGGCGGTGGTGGGTGGTCACGGTTGTGTGGTGGTGGTGGAGTGGTGGTGGTGGAGTGGTGGTAGTGTCGAGACAAACCGTAGGCAGCTTTTTTGTTTCCTCCCATTCTTCTCCCTTTCTTCTACACGCTCGTAGCGACAGTACTATTTCAGGCCCTGGCGATCCCCGCCTCGGTCACGACCAGACCCGTGTCGTCCACTGCGTATTTGCCACCTGACCCTGACGATCGTCCACTGCAACCCACCTAAGGCAGGAACAATACAGACAATGTGGGGTCGCCAACGGTGGCAGAAAGTGTCAGAGAGGCCAGAAGAAATAGTTACAAGAATAACATCATATACTAAATGCCAAGAGGGAAACCGTTACGTAGCCTACGTAGCTCACAATCACCACTGTCTCTGTTCATTCGCCTTCCCCCGAGGCTCCAGCCATCGGTTCGAAGCCCGCGCACGATTATCGTACCAGGGAAGGCCCAGAAAAAAGATCTGGGGAGACGAGTGAGACAGTGTAAACAGACTCTCAGTGGCCAGGGCCCTCTAAAGTGCGCAAAACAGACACGCGCAAGCAACCACCCCCTCTCACACTCCTTCTCGACACTCTACACCCCTCAACCCACCCCCATCTACGCTACCCACCGCGCTCCACCCACTTCCCCACCACTTCTCGCGCCTGCACACAGGCCCATGTTTTCTGATCGCGCGCCAAAAATCGTCGAACAAAATTGAGACCTTCCCCATCGAGCTCTACGGAACCCTTTTCACCACCAAACCCAACCACGGGAACGTCCATACATTGTCTGTACCCCGTGCTCACTTCTCCCCTGGTTCCAGCGCACACCTCTTTCTTCGGTTGTGCCATACTCCCCTGTCCCTAGGTGAGGATTCCCGGTTGCCGTTCGCTAGCACCTCCTAGCACTCCGCGCACCTCCCGAGCACCTTCGGAGCACCCCCCTTCCGAGCTCCGAGCTTCTGGGCCTTCTTCCAGAAGCACCACCCGGTAGACACCCCTACCAACCCTCCAGGCTCCCGGTCTACAGGCCTCTGCGCCCGTCGCTGACCCCCCGAGCCAGCCACCCTGTCACCCAACCCCATGAGTGACGTCTACGTCGTGGTCCATTTGGCCACCACCTGCGATGAGCTGCCCACCTACGTCACCAAAGACCTGGCGGAGGTGATCGAGTTTGCCTGGGCCGTGGTCGACGCCGCCACCCTCCAGGTGACCCACACCGAGCTGGTGCTCATCCGCCCCTCCAACACCCCCATCACCCCCTACTGCTCGCAGTTGCACGGGGTGAGCTGGGAGCACGTGCGGGCGGCCGGGTCGTTCAAAGACGCCGTGCACCACTTTGACGACTATATGCAGCGCGAGATCATCGGGCACAACCTCGAGTTCTCGTTTGTCACGGTGGACGTGGCGAAAATGCGGGTGCAGTTGCCTCGCGAGGCCCGAGACAAGGCGGTGGTTTTGCCCCCGTACTTGCAGCACCCACGGGTGTTTGACTTGGCCAACGAGTACGGCAAGTGGCAGCAGTACCACCCCGAGCTGTTGAGCTACCCCGGGAGCAGTTTGCAGAACATTGTCACTGCGTTGGAGGTGGAGCTCCCCACTTCCGAGGGTGACGCGTCTGCCACCGGGTCGCCTACCGCATCCGTCGCCAGTACCCCGGGTGCAGCCAGTACCCCGGGTGCAGCCAACGCGTCTGCGGGTGGCGCCACCCCTGCGACCCCGGGCGCCACCCCGGACCCCACGGCGCCCCCCGGGCCCACCAACGGCAAGGCCACCGTCCAGCTCTACACGGCGATCTTGGCCCAGCTCATCAAGAAGCTGTTGCCGGTGGCCGACCACCCCAAGGTGCTCACCAAGCCCTACGACCTGGCGCAGGACGTGCAAGCGTTCCTCGCCGAGCGGTCCAAGATCTTGTACTTGACCAACCTCCCGCACGACACTACCCAGCTGGAGCTTGAGTCGTGGTTCACCCAGTACGGCGGCCGTCCCATTGCCTTCTGGACGTTGAAGCACTTAGACGCGGTGGACGCCCCGGGCGCCGCCGGAAAGAAGCCCCCGGGACGCACCGGGGGGATCGCCGGGTTCGCGGTGTTTGCCACCCACGACGAGGCCACCGAGCTGTTGGCGATGAACGGCCGCGTGCTCAACGACCGCGCCGTCGAGGTGCAGCCGTCGCTGACCCGGGTTCTTGACCTGGCGCTGGACGTGTTGACCCCGTTCCCGCCGTCCAAGAACCGCCCGCGCCCGGGCGACTGGACGTGTCCGTCGTGCGGCTTCCTGAACTTCCAGCGGCGCACCCACTGCTTCCGGTGCCTGTTCCCGGCGCTGAGTGCCGTCGCCATCCAGGAGCTGATCTACCTGCTGAGCCCCGCCCCCGGAGCCGGCCAGGGCTCGAACCGCAACACCCGCCAGGGCCAGGGCTCGCAGCCGGAGAAACAGCCGTACAACACGGCGCTCGTCAACGCCGCCGCCGCCACCGCGCTCTTGAACAACCTGCTGACCCCCGGGCTGATCAACCCGATGCAGTACGTGGCCAACGCCAACAACAACGGCGGCTACCAGCAGTACCAGTTCTACAACCAGAACCACGGCGGCTACGGGGCTCAGAACCAGAACAACGGGTACCAGGGGCGGTCGCCCTACGGCAACAACGTCCCCTTCCGCGCCGGCGACTGGAAGTGCGAGGTGTGTATGTACCACAACTTTGCCAAGAACATCTGCTGCTTGAAGTGCCAGCTGCCTAAGCCGGCGATGCTCAACAACCACCACCTGCAGCACCAGCACCTGCAACAGCACCCGCAGCACCCGCACCTGCAGCAGCACCACCCGCAGCAGGTGCACCAGCACATGCCCCTGGTGAACCTGACGGCGGCGGCCATCGCTGCCGCCACCGCGCTGGGCCAGCCCCTCAACTTGGCCAACGGGTTCTTGGGCCTGGCGGCAGCGGCCGCGGCGGCGTTGCAGCAGCACTCCCCGCAAACCCCGCTCTACCAGCTGGCCCAGCTGACCCCGCAGCGGTCGTCGCGTAACAACTCGCTCACCTACGCCAAGCCGGGCCAGCCCCAGCACACCGGAGGCCTGTTGGGGCTGATGGGGTCTGGGTTGGGCGGAGGCACCCATCTGGGCGGGTTGAACCTGATGGGGTCGATGACGGGGTCGATGCTGGGCTCGGTGACGGGCCTGCTCACCAACTCCATCACCAACCTGATGACGGCGCTGACGGGTGGGGGGCTGGTGGGGGGCCTGCTCAACTCGGTGCTGTCAAAGTTCTACATGCAGTCGCAGCAGCCCCAGGGCACCCCCAGCGGGCAGCCCGTCAACCTGGCCGCGGCAGCCGCCGCCGCAGCGTTGGGCGGGCGGTCGCTGCAGACCCGGCAGAGCCAGCAGGGGTACCCGCAGTTTTTGCCGAGCCAGGGCCAGGGCCAGCAGCAACAGGACCCGTTGTTTAACTTATCGGGCACAATGAACTCTCACAACTTGGAATAATTCGGCGGGATTTGGTTTTAACGCTTGGTTTTGGGTCGTTTTTCGTTTTTGTATAGTGTCGACTTTATATAGTTTAATGAATTGGGAGAAGGATTGGTTGTGGGTGGGTAGTGTGGGTGTGGGGGTAATGTGTGGGTAACGTGGGTGGGTAAAGTGTGTGGGTAGTGTGTGGGTAGTGTGTGGGTAGTGTGTGGGTAGTGTGCGTGTGGGTAACGTGGGTGTGGGTAACGTGTGAGGGAGTAGCCCGCGATGGTTTTTAGTTTGAAGACCGCCGGATGGTTAGGTTCATCCCACGCTTTTATGGTTTCGAACAAAGCGAAATCAGCCTTTGCATTTCGACGACTACATGAAGTTGTCATACTGGTGCCACGATGTCTTGGTAACGGTGTTCGAGAGCTTCTTATCTGTTCACGGCCTAAGCTTGTGTTTGCTAACACAGCCCAAACTGACACAATTGCTACAGGCATTAGGGTGACAGCATTTGGTGTCTCAGGTAAGCCCTCGTTCCACGAAAACGACCGATTGCTTGGGATCGGGTCGTATTAGTGTAATTATCCATTTAGCAACAACGCTCCTTCGTCGAATTGACGTTACCTTGTCCGTCAAAATCCTACGTCAAGAATCACGTTACTCTGTCAACTAGTCCGGTTCCTGCAGTTTCGCTGAATCGGGACACTTGACATGTTTGCTAGGCACGCCAAGTCTGCTCATCTTCTTCAACACGGCTGGTCCCAACATACTATCTTGCTTCATCTTGGCACCAATTTACGGGCTATTGTTACTACATTGTCTCTCGAAGTATCTCGTGATGGCTCGTGAACAATCTGGTGACGTATGATATGAGCCCAGCCCCACCCCTCCTTCGTATGTCCCCCACATCCAAATGTCGTGTCGTCCCCTCCTTCCCCTCCTTTGTACCATTCCATTATTCCCAACCTCGGTCCCCACAGTCCCCACAGTCCCCTCACGTCTCCTCATATACTTTCGACCCCACCTATTATTCCACCCACCACGCTTCATCCCCACTCGCATCCCCACTCGCATCCCCACTCTCCCCACTAAACCCCACTTAGTTGTACTAAACCCTACTAAACCCAGTACGTCATCTTTGAACCTTATATCATATGTTGCCTAGTTAACCTAGCCGCTAATACTCCGTCCTCCAGCTACATACACCTTGCTTTTCTCCGCTTCTAGGCCTCAAGCCTCACCCTGAGCCTCCTGAGCCTCGTTCTTACTCTACACGGCCCCTTCTGTTTTTGCACTGGGCAGCCGCACACGGTGCCCCCAATAATATTATACCCAAATTCTCCTATTTTTTCTGCCGCCGTTCGATGATGCCCCATGATGCATTTGTCGGTTAGGCATGTAATTACGATACTACTTTGGTAATTACCCACTGACTACCAGTCTTCGTACGCAACTGCCACCACTAGCCACCGGCATGCGATTGCTATCGCGGGTTTTCCCGATCGTCTGACGTAAAACGCCTAGTGCGAGATAAGGTTGGCCCTTAGTTACGTTGGCCATCGCCGCGCAAGCGGTAGCACTCAGCAACCATCACAGCAAATCACGTAAGCGGCTTCCTCAATGCAGCAGCCCTGCAATCGCCTGCGTTAAGCGCCTAAGTGATGCGGGGGCGGCAGCACTCCCCGCGGGCTTTGCGTACAAGTCGTGTATTCCTCACTCCCGAGATCCCCATCGCGAGGTTTGGCCCGGTGGTAGCCAACGCTACGGCCTCTTGGGGAACTGGGTATGCTAACAAATAGTGTTCGGACGGTGCCCACGCACCCAACGGTACCACCAGCGGGCACGCAAAGTGCCCTGCCACCTATTCCGTCCGGGGATCCTCCGCCATGCCGCCGCCACCACCTTACCCACGAGCCGCCAAGGCGGTCATCTGGCACTAGGTTGCTGCAACGGAGACGCCGGAACTATGCCCGAGGAAGCCCAGCTACATACACCGCTTGAACTGGATAAGCCCGTCCAAAAGCCCGTCAAACTTTGCGCGAAATTGGGGGTCGTCTTTGTGTGCCTCAAAGAGCTGCGAGAGCTGGGTGGGAGTGACGGCGGTTTGGCCCACGGCCCGGTACACGTCCTCGTAGATCGCCAACACCGCCTGGAGGTTGGTTTTGGCGGTGCCCAAGTCGGTCAAGGTGTCGACTACCTCGTTGGGCTCGCCCAGCTCGATCTGCTCGAGGTCGGCCTTGACCCCCGCGAGCTCCAGCTCGAGAGCAGCGACAGCGTTCGCGACCACGTTGGCGTAGTACTGGAGCCGGGTGGTTTTGTCGTTGAGCAACACCAGGGCCTGCTGGAGCTTGTCGAGCAGCAGCTGGTCCACGAGCTCCTGGGTGTGGAAGTCGAGCTCGGTGATGAGGTTGTTGACTGCCGAGAGAGCCTTGGTGTCGGCGAGCTTGGCGTAGGTCTGGCGGTTCAGGGTGTCGCCCACGAGCTGGAAGAAGAGCTGGTCCAAGTAGTTGGCGGGAACAAAGCCAGGGTCAAAGAACATCGAGCTCATGGTGGAATGGTGGTGTTAGATCGGGGGGTTGCCTCGGCGGTTCGCTCGGAATTGGGCTCGTAGGGACAGAGGTAGCGTGGCCTGGGTGTTGATCGCGTGGTTTGTATGTAGGAGAGGCGCGTGGGGTGGGTGAAAAGTAGGGAAGGCGGTGGGAAAGGGGCCGAAGTGGGGAGTGTAGGGTTATAGTGGCGTGTGCTTGGCATTTTTGTGCTTTTTTCTGAGGTTGAAGACGTGTCGTCGTGGTGTATGGGGCGGTATTCGCGGTCCCCCCAGCGTAGTACGCGATGCTACGAACCAAAACAGTACCACCAACAACCAACCAGTGTCGTAATGCAATGTATCTCACCGTCGTTCTACGTAACTATCAACCCCCAACACCCACCAGTCTCCTACTCCTCTCCCTTCCCATCTCTCCGCTCCCTTTCCGTCTCACCACCCCTGCTCTTCTCCATCATCGCGATGCGGCTTGAAACTCTTCGCTCCACACCACCACCGATGCTAGCCGACCTAAACGTGCCGTGGCCCGTGCACGACTACAAGCGCCAGCCCAACGCGCTCGAGCTCCAGGTGCTACGCAACACCATCATCCTGTTACACCACTTGGGCTACACCCACGTCGCCATCAACTTCGCTATCGGCCATGACGTCAAGATCGTGGGCGAGGAGAAAGCCAACCCCATCGACCTCGCTCGGCTCAAACTCGACGCCTACCCGATCAAGGTGTACACTCGGATCACCATCCTGGTCACCGACCCCGCCCAGTGCCACGGGCTCGCCAAGATCCAGAACAAGTTCGATCTCGTCAGTTTAGCACCCCAGCTGGAGAAGGCGCTCATCTTCTGTGCTGGGTTGGACATTGACATCATCACTTTCGACAGTGGGACCAAACTTTCGTACTTTTTGAAGCACAAGACGGTGTGCGCTGCCATCGAGCGTGGGATCAAGATGGAGCTCTGCTACGGGGCGATGATCCTTGGCTACATCCCCGGGGGGGACTCCCAGCTGGCAGAGGCCCGGAAAAACTTTTTCTACAACGCTCTTCAGTTGATCCGGCTGCTGCGGTCGCGCGGGGTGCTCGTGTCCCTGGGGGCCCAGAACTCGTCGCAGGTGCGGTCGTCACACGACATCTTGGCTCTCCTAAAGACCCTCGGGCTAGACCGTGCCCGTGCCAAGGCGTGTGTGTCTGACATTCCCGAAAAGGTGTTGATCAACGGGCGGTTACGCATCAAGTCGTACAAACAGACCGTGGTGGCGGGTGACAACGATTTTGTTGATAACTCCCACGAGGGAGCCAAGAAGGTGGAGTTGGCAGGCTACAAAAAGCGCGCGCTGGACACCGACTCGGGGAAGTTGTTGAAGAAGTTGAAAAAGCATTAGCATTGGAGCCTGCTCCGTCACGAATAAATGAGAAACGAGAAAGAGTAGAGTTAGGGGTGTGGTGTGTAGGATGGCGTGTATTGAGGGTTATTTTGGTGGGGTTCATTTGTGGATTAGGAGTTCTTTTGTGAATTAGGGGTTCTTTTGGTGGGTCTCTTCTATTCACTCGTCAAGTCTCCGGGCTCAGTACCGAGTTGTGTGGGAAGTGGGAATTCCCTCGTCTATTTCTAATTTACACTGCGCTCCCGCTTCGGGAACGCTATATACAAGTCAGTGTTCCCACGGGCGGGTGAACAGCACCCCCTCCACCTGTCTGAAGTCCGTGCCGTGGAACACCCCGTGCTGGAGCTGAGAGTAGTCGTCCTCGGAAAAGTTCTTAGGGTCCAAAAGTCCCAAGTCCTGGGGTCCGTACCCGAGCTTGTGTTTGTGGTTGGCCAAGTCCAACAACCGGGCGTTTTCCCAGAAGGCGTCGTGGATGGGTCGGAGGCGGAACATGTGTTGCCACATGTACCCCCAGTGCTTGCGTCGGCCGTCGACGGAACGGGTAATGCCCATGCGCGCGCACTCGTAGTGGAACAACAGCAACAAGTAGAGCATTTCGGGCTGTGGGGTGATCACCTCGATGAGCTTGGTCACCTTCTGTTCTGTGGGGGTCTTCTCCAACTGGTTCTGCTCGCGGTCGACCTTGTGGACGTACTCGATCAGTTTGACGACGATGTTGTTGGACCCGAACTTGGCCTTCGGGGGCTTGGCCGGTTCGGTGGTGTATAGCCGTTTGGGGATGGCGATGGAGGCGCGGAGCCACCCTCGCAGAGCCACGCGGGCCACGGGGGTTCTGATCATTGGTGGTTCGAGTGCGAACAGTTGAAAAGACGGTGGTGAAACGTTACAGCGGTGGCGAAATGGATTGTTGGAGGGAGCTAGGTGGGGATAGGAGGTGATAGGTGGTGTTTGGTGGAGTCTGGTGGAGTCTGGTGGAGTTAGGAGTTAGGTGGAGTTAGGTGGATAAGGTGTTTGATTTGTATTGAGACAGGGTTTGAATCCTAGCAATTAGAGGTTGAATTACATCAGGACAGAGATTCACAATAGGGAAAAAGATAAATACAAAGGTGACAGAATACTGTTTATGAGTGCGACGTGTCTCCATTATAACCTTTTTCTCCCAAAACACTTTCTCCTTGCCGATCCCGGTTACTTCCCGGTCACTTCCATCTTGGTTATGTAGCGCTGGTGCCTTTACCCGGCGATTAGCGAGAGGCCGTCCATCGCCCGAAGATCGGGGTTGGGTTAGCCGGGGCTTAACTGGTTGCATCGGGGTCGTCTCTGGCGTTTCGTACACCTAGAAAAGCCATGGTCAAACGCTAAAAATTGCCACTGTCCCGAACCAAACTCCGAAATGACCCGAGCAGAGTCCGAACCGGTGTATATTTTACCCATCCCCTTAACTTCACACAGTTTATGCTCTTTCCTCTAATCCCGTGCCTACTGTCCCCGTCCCTTTCTCTTCGCCTACCATCACGCTACCAGATACCGCTTCTTCTCGAGCCTTCGGTAATTCGCCACACAACGACGTCATACCCAAAACAAACAACATCAACCAAACCAAATCACACCAAACCACACCAAACCACACAAATCAAACGAAGTTGAACAACCAACCTGTGCCTAACCTTCTACACTACTACCCTCTACACTGTCACGCCACGGTCGTGCTCGCCCGTCCCGCTCTTCCATCTCCTTCTCCTCCGTTCTCCACTCATTTCTCACTTATCATCACCGTACGGGGACCGCACAAACCCCACCCAGCTCCACCAAAACAGCCCAAAAAACCAAAAAAAAAAGCACCGCACACCCCCTAAACCACTCACAAACACCCCTAGCACCCCCTCATCCCGCCACCGCCTCCCGTTGCCCGCCCCACCGGCGCTCACTCTGCTCTTTTTTGGTTGCGGCGGTCATGTGCCGGCCTAAAATTTTTCAACCACTACTCCAGAAACATCCACCACCTCACGATGTTTAGGCTGTTGGTACGCCCCGCGCTGCGGGTTTTCGCGGCGAGAACGGTCCGCGTAGCACCGGTGGTGCGCCCCGTGCTTGCGCTGCGGTTCTACCTGACCGAGAAGAAGGACGAAAAGCCCAAGCTGATCTTGGACGACGACATGTTGGCCAAGGCCGGGTTTGAGGAGCCCACCCCGAAGGAGGGTGCGGCTGAGGGCGAGGGTGAGCAAAAGCAGGAGGGCCTGCGCCGCCGCAAGCGTGCCCAGACCCTGAAGGACCGCCAGCGCGAGAAGATGGCGCTGGCTTTCCACGTTTCGCTCGCGCTCACAGCCCTTGTGGGGATTGGCTACATGCTGCGGGACTGGGACCTGGAGAAGGAGCAGAAGGACATGGACGCCTCCGAGATCGCCAACGGGTACACCCCCCAATTGATGTACGAGCGGTTCAACAAGCGGTTGGGCCTGTTGTTCCTGTTTTTCTCCGACCCGGTGTTTGAGGACCTTTTGCCGCCGCCGGCGCCCGAGGCCTACCGTCGCCCGCTTACGCTCGTGTTGTCGCTCGACGACCTTTTGATCCACTCGTCGTGGGACACCAAGAACGGGTGGAGAACCGCCAAGCGTCCCGGTGTCGACTACTTTTTGGGGTACCTCTCGCAGTACTACGAGATTGTCATCTTTGGGCTGAACTACCAGATGTTCTCCGAGAAGACCGTCAACAAGTTGGACCCCTACCACGCCTACGTGTCCTACCAGTTGTACCGGGAGGCCTGTCGCTACAAGGACGGCAAGCTCATCAAGGACTTGTCGCTTTTGAACCGTGACTTGGCCAAGACCGTCATCATCGACACCACCCCCGACGCGTACGCTCTCCACCCCGAGAACGCCATCCCCGCCAAGCCGTGGGACGGCAACCCCGACGACCGCTACTTGATCGAGTTGATCCCGTTTTTGGAGTACTTGGCCACCCAGCGGGTCACCGACGTGCGCAAGGTGTTGGCCACCTTCGACAAGGACCACCTTGTCGAGGAGTACCAGCAGCGCGAGCTTGCGGTGCGCGAGAAGTGGAAGAAGGACAACCCGCAACTCTTTTCGGGCAAGGGCAACGCCGGGCTGTTCCTTGGTCTGTTGATCGGGATGCCCCAGTTGGCCAACAAGGAGCCCAAGCACCCGTTGGACATCATCAGAGAGCACGGCCAGTTGCAGTACCAGCACTTCCAGGACTACTTGGCCAAGCACGCGCAGCAGATCTTGGAGGACGAGCAGCGGTTGAAGGACGAGTTTGGCAAGTTCACCTTGAACAAGTACTTGACCGAGGGCGCGCCCACTGCTGAGGACATTGCCAAGAAGCAGGCGGAGTTGGCGGCAGAGAAGGAGAAGAATTAGATTGTATATAGTAACACAACGACTGAGTGAAGGGAGGATGTAGGGGTTAGGTGAGGGTAAGCGTTAAAGGTAGCGTGAAAGGTGGTTTCTTAGGAGTATGCATTTGAACTCGTGGTTGGATGAGACTGGGTGGAGACCGGTGAATGTGTGCTGTTAGCAGTGGAGCAGGTCTTGGTTGGGAGAATTGGAGTGTTTTTTTGGCAGGCTACAGAATTATTCGTGGAATGGTTGAAGGCGGGCTAGTTGTGTTGATAAATGGTCGAGGAAGTGGCGAAGATCAAACGAACTGTCTTTTCTTCTTGTATTACTTCAAAGCCTGCATTGACTGTTTTTACTGCTTCGATTGTAGGGCCAGTGCCTTAGTGGATGTCGTTCCAACGCGCCGGCGTCAACAGCACAACTTCAGACTTTTAACTAGCCTCTAACACTGGTTATCCGAGGGCATCTAAAGTTTCCTGGCATATGGGCATCTTTCCATCCATCGACTCCTGCTGAACATCCCAGAAAGTATATCACTGCGAATTTAGTCAAGCCTGTGACTAATCGTTTCGACTACACCTAATGCTACGTAACACGTACAACACGTATTTCAAGAACAAATTTGGCATGTAGGTCTAACTTCCCCATTCCTCGAAACCTCTCGGTAAATACCCCAGTGATCAACCAAAATATTCTTTATCGTTATTTCCTAAAGCGTTACGCCTGAGATTCAGTAGCACATTCTGCCTATAGCTCACTACATCAAATAAGTGTGGCTTGACGCAAGCTGCTATTATGGTACCACCCTTTTGGCAGTGCCATGTTCGCTCACTGCAGCGCACCCATTGACGCCAAGGCCCATCGTGTCGTCGTATATCCGCATATGTCAGATTGTCCTGCAAGGGTCCGGCTATCTTCAGTGGACTGGTGACTCCATGCATCGTAGTGTGGTGACAGGTACTTACGAGAGACCCTGTTGTGTCGTTGTTGGGCGTTTGAGAAAAATGGCCCAACATTGACCCATGGGTCGAGGCAAATAATGGAGGAGGGAGTTGGGCAAAGGAGTGGGGCAGTGTGGAAGAGCAACCCCAGAGGCACATTGCAACGGTGGTGGCCATATCGAACTGGTTGATACTCTCGTGCGCTCGTCTGCACTCCTTGAAACGACACGTACAGACATTACAACAGAGAAAACACCCAAAGCAACTCACTCGGAGCTCTTGTGAGTACCCCACGGCTCAGAACACCCCGCTGTCCTCCTCCTTTCTCTTTCCGCTACCACTTCGCAGCTTTTTGCAGCCGTTCGCACGGACGTTTTGCAGCCATTCTACACTAGCCAATTGCACCCGACCACCAATGTGAAAACAGTCAATTGGCTCATTTCGCACACTGAGGGTCCTTCTCAACTCCATTCTGTGTCTAGATCTCCGTTTCTGCTCCAACTCCTCTCTCCTTCTTTCACTTTCCACATCTTTTACAAATATTCCCACAAAATACAAATCAATACCCCAATCCCAAACCCACACCAGGACACCACGAGTTCAACTCCACTCTCCGACGTCACCCAACCCACTCAACACCCACTCAACACCCACTCAGTACCCCACACACCCCACACACCCCACACACCCCCAAACACACTACCCCACCACACACAAAAATATTCATATACTCGTAACTAAATTACAACTTCCCAGCCAAGCTGATCATCTCAAACGGGCCAATATACGTAACGCCGTCCTTCGCCTGCGCCGCCTCGTGCACGGCAATCTTGGCAACGTCGGCCCCGGCAATGCCCATGGTCAAGAAGTTCAACGGAGTCCCGCGGGTCTTGTCCGCCAACGACATGAAAATATCGTTGAGCCACCCGTGCGAGTCGGCCCGGTGCCCGGTGAGCGCTCCAGGACGCAAAATCACCGTTTTCTCGAACCCGAGCGCGACAATGTCGTCCTCAAGCTTCCCCTTCAGCGCCAAGTACGGGAACCACAGCAGCGCCAGCGCACCGCCGCTCAGCACCAACACAAACGTCAGCACCCCGGCCTTCTTCGCCGCCTGTGCCGCAGCGTAGTTGACCCCGTAGTCGATCTTGCGGAAGTTATCCATCCCGCCCGCTTTGGCGCGAGTGGTGCCAAAACCCGAGATGAACGCGGTGGCACCCACCGCTTCCTGCTCGATGATGGCAGGCCACTGGTCGGTGTTGGCCTCCACCACGTTTTTGCCGCCCTCGAGGGCACGGCGGGTTACGGTGACAACGTCATAGTTCTTGGCGAGACACTGCGAAAACACCTCGTAGCCGACAAGCCCCGTGGCGCCTAGTACAAAGACTTTCATGTGGGGTGGTTGATGGCTCGCGCGAACTTTAAGGAGGCGGTGGCAAATAAGGTTCAAGGGGAAGCTAAAGGGAAAAAAGGTATAGGGCGAAGCATACCAAGGAGAGAGAGAGAGAGTGAGAGAGAAAAGGAGTGAGAGAGAGAGAAAGAAAGAGAAAAAGAGAAGAAAAGAATACACAGAGTAGAAATAAAAAGCAGGACCCTACTGGTAGTAACTAGTAGTACCGTATATAGCCAACAGTGTCCGCTCTCGACTCTATGCATCCTCGTCTCGCATTCCTGTCTCGTATTTCCCAACCAGGAACGGGGTTCGCGGGCGCTCCTGAAACGTGATTCTGGGCGATTGATCGTCGGGATCGCCTCGATGGGACAACGGAAACAATAGTCGGGGCAACGGCCGCCCGGGTGGCTACAACGTTACAAGCCCCGCCACCACCTCAGGTAGACCCGATGTCCGACGAATGCGGTAAGTCGTAGACAGAGAATAAGGAGCAAGACACTGCCACGGTGACAAAAGACAACAACTAGCTAAACTAGACACGACCGCCGGGGAAACCGAAAAACACACCGCCCAACGGGCAACCCCCGTAGTCACCACCCGTAGACACCCCGTAGAGTCCGCCCACCGCGTCCAGCTGCCGCCCGCCCGGGCCACCGCCCGCTGCTCGTCCTCGGTGCTGCTGCCTGTAGACGCCGCGTCGTCCGCAGCCCGGCTCCAACGGGTACTTCCCGAAAGCTCGCCCGGACCCTACGAAAAAACGAAACCCCCGGAGCCAGGGCACCCACACCGACCCGGAAACCGGCCGCCACCGCCGCCAGCCGGGCCCCCGCGCCAGCCCGTCGGTGTCGGCCCTGAGGAGGCAACCCGTCCGCCATACAGGTGCGGCTCGTACTAGTGCGACGAAAACGTCAACATCACCCCAAAAAAAATTCCCCTTAACCACCACCATCTTCCCCCATTTCCCCCCACAATGAGCAGTCTGGGAGACCCGCACCACGCCCACCACCCTGCCGACGGCACCCAGGCGTCCGCTGTGCCTGGCGTGCCCGCGCCCGAAGCGGTTTTGGTGGAGAAACCGGCCCCGGCAACCGAGCTGCCGCTGGTGCCGCCCACAGCGAACCTGGAGCCCGTGGCTGCCGAGCCCGCACAGGCACAGCCCGAGAACTCCTCTGAGCCCGCGCCAGACGCGGTGGAACCGCCAAATTCCGCGCCGCAACACCCAAATCCCGATGGCACGGCTGAGCCCGAGAACGGGCCCCACCCGGTCTCTGCGGGGGTGGACACCGCCACCGGGGCTCTGGCGGCGGACGACAGCGTGCCACAACACACCACCGCGGCGTCCGAGCCGGAAACCGGTGCGCAGACCGCGGTGGCCCCGCTGGAAACGCCCTCGACCGCAAGCACGGGGGCCGAGCCCAACGTAGAGACACAACCGGAGCCCACAGAGGCTCAGGCAGGCGGGGAGCCCGTGTTGGAGGCGGTGAAGAGCGAGTCTGAGCCGTCAAACCCCGCCAACGACGCCGGGACCACCGCCCAGGCCGAGGCCGAAAACAACGACACGGAGCCCAAGCACGAGGTGCACCCGCCCACCCAGCCGGCGGAGACGGCCACCACGGCGCCCGCCGAGCCCCAGGCGCCGATAGAAACCAAACCCACAGCACCGGAGCCCTCGACGGAGTTCCAGACGGAGCTCCCGACGGCGGGGCCCACGCAGCCAGAGCTCGCACCGGAGCCTCAGCAGGAGCCCGTTCAGGCTGCGGCAGCCCATTCCGAGCCTGCTCAGCCCGAACCAGCCCAGCCCATCCCGTCTGAGCCTGTTCTGTCCGAGCCAGCCCAGCCAGTTCAGCCCGTCCAGCCTGAGCTCCTGTCTGAATCAGCCCAGCCAGCCCAGCCCGTCCAGCCTGCTCAGCCCACGCAGCCAGCGCACCCGGAGTCGCAGCAAGCCCACCCTGAGCCGCCAGCCCAGCCCGAGCCCAACGCCCAGCCCAACGGCACCGAGGTCGACGTGGCGCTGTTCGCCGCCAACCCAGAGCCCCAGCAGACGCCCACGCAGGCGTTCTCCGACGACGAGGTGTCGCTGCTGCTGGAGGAGGACGAGCCCGACGACGTGGAGCCCGACAACGACTCGGACGACGACTACGTCGAGGCGGACGACGGCGACGACGACGACTACGGCGAGGGCGCCGGGCCCATCCGGCTGGCCAACGAGGTGGCCAACGAGCCCGCGCCGCTCCTCCCGGACGACTACTTCATCCCCGACAACTCGCCCATCGAGAAGTTGGGCACGGTGGTGCTGGTGGTGGAGGACTCTGTGGTGGTCAAAGCGCTGATCCTGGGGGAGTTCCGGGTGCTCAAGGAGCGGCTGGTGCTCTGCTTCGAGGACCGCACCCTCTTGGGCCCGCTCTACGAGGCGTTCGGGCGGTTGCAGCACCCGTTGTACCGGGTCAAGTTCAACAGCCCGGGCGAGTTCCGCCAGTTTGAAAAGTACAAGGGCCACGACGTGTACTACGTGGTGTCGGACCTGGAGTGGGTGTACACCGACAACTTGAAGAGCAAGGGCACCGACGCGCTGAACTTCCACGACGAAGAGCTCCCCGAGGACGAGCAGGAGTTCAGCGACGACGAGCTCGAGGCGGCGGCCAAGCGCAAGCGCAAGAACAAAAACAAGCGCAAGCAGGAAGGACACGTGCCGCCGGCGCCCAAGCGGTTTGCCGCGGGGTACGGGTACGCCCAGCCGGCCCAGGCTCCGGTGCAGCAGCCGGTGTACCACCAGCCGGCCCACGTGTACCAGCAGGGGTACCAGCAGCAGTACTACGGGCAGCAGCCGCCCCAGCAGCAGTACTACCCGCAGTACCAGCAGCAGCAGCAGTACCAGCAGCAGCAGTACTACCAGCAGGCGGGCCAGGGCCACCAGGGCCACCCGCAGGGCCAGGGCCACCCGCAGGGCGCCGCCCACCAGCGCCAGTACCCCTACGGGCAGGGCCAGCAGTACCAGCAGTACACCCCGGAACAGTTACAGCAGTACCAGTTGTACATGCAACAGCAGCAGCAGTTCCAGCAGCAGCAGCAGCAACAGCAGCAGCCGCCGCAGCCGCCGCAGCACCCGAACCAGTACTACCCGCCCCAGGGCCCTTAATTTGCATGTCTATGACCCCGTACGACCTCCTGTAGTTTTCGTTATCGCGTTAACAAAATAACATAGTGTAATTGGTAGGATGAGGATGAGAGAAGAGAGAAGGCGGTGAGAGAAGAGAATGTGTGGAAAGGATGTGAAGTGGCTTCTGAGCACGTCCACCACCTTGATGCTTGAGAATCTGGTTCGAATACTAGATCATATTGGAGTACTAGCTCAGGTTCGAGTGCTAGATCAGGTCCGAGTATTAGATCAGATTTGAGTACTAAATTTGAATACTTGATCAGATTGGGTTATTGGATCAGATTGGAATATTGGATCAGATTGGAATACTTAATTCGATACTAGATCAGGTTTGGTAACTAGATCAGGTTTGAAAACTAGATCAGGTTTGAATACTATATTAGGTTCGAATATTAGGCCAGGTTTGAATACTATATTAAGCTCGATACTGGATCAGGTTCGAATACTACAATAGGCTTGATACTGGATCAGATTCGCTAATGAATCAGGCTCGAACCCGGTTTGAATACTATACTAGGCTCGATACTGGATCAGCCCGATGCAGTTGACGTTAGATTGTGGGAATTCACTTAGCGAGCTTTTCTACTACGCTTTTCCACACCCAAACTCGACCTTGATGTCGGATGTCAGCGAACAATATATTCGATGTGAGATACGCCCAATACCACGTAGAATGAGCAACTTAAACAATCAAACCTCCCCTTCTTTCCCCACCAACCCGCTCAACAACCCTAAACCCTTCGCGTCCCAGATCCCACCTTCACCTTCCCCGTCTCTTCGCGCCATCTGATTGTTTTCGCGACACGCACCAACGCACCTCGATGAACTTAGCGGTGCTCTTTGCGGCCGTCAAGGCGGTGCAATTGGCCATCGTCTACGTCACTCCGCTCCAGTTTGACACCTCGCTGCAGCTCGTGGCCGCAGCCCAGCACCAGCTAGCCCCGTGGGTCCACCGGGTGCTCGACAAATTCATCACCTGGGACGCTGTTTACTTCAACCACTTGTACGTCGACGCCATCCACTATGAGCACGAGTTTGTGTTCTGTCCGCTCTGGTGGCGGCTCATCAAGGCCGTGCCCTACGGTGCTGGCGACTACTACAAAAAGCTCGTCGTCTCGCTCGTGGTCTCGAACCTTTTCCACGCCTTGGGCACCGTGGTGCTCATGAGGCTCACCCAGGTGTACTTCAAGCGGCCCCGGCTTGCTCACTACGCTGGCGCAGCGTTCATTTTGAGTCCCGGTGGCGTCTTTTTGACCGCAGGGTACCTGGAAAACTTTTCGAACTTTTTGGGCCTTTTCACGATCTACCTCCACGAGGTCAGCGTGGGCGCCAACTACCGCGCCAAGTCAAAGTGGCACATCACCAGTGTGGCTGGGTACGTGGTCTCGGGCCTTGTGGCGGCCGCCAACATTGGAGTCAGAGCCAACACCGTGCTCGTGGCCATCGTCTACTTGTACGACTTGTACCAGTTTGGGTGGGTGGACGGCGACGTTTTCGAGCTGTTTTGGGTGTTGGTGACCGGGGGGTTCAGTGCGCTAGCGCTCTTGGTGCTCAACTGGGTTCCCTACCGGCTCTTTTGTCCCCAACGTGGGGCGTGGTGTGGGTGGACGGTGCCCCTGCTCTTCTCGTTTGCCCAGTCGCATTACTGGAACGTGGGGTTCTTGCAGTACTGGACGCCCAATAACATCCCCAACTTCCTCTTTGCATTGCCCACCATCGTCATCCAGGTGATGGCAATCCGCTACTTCTGGCGAATGGTACCGACGACCCCGCGGCTCCGGTGGGTGTTGGTGGTGAACGTGTTGTTGCTTGTGGGCGGGGTGTTTTTCTGGAACGTCCAGATCTTGACGAGAATCTCCTCGTTCTTGCCTCTCCAGTTCTGGTACGTGGCGATGGAGGCAATGGACAACACGCGCTGGGGGCGGTATATGGTCTTGTACCTGCTAGTTTGGATTCCCACACAGACAATGTTGTTTGCGGCGTTCCTCCCGCCGGCTTAATTTGCATATAACGGTAATTTAAAAAAAATTGTCTGTGTTCTTTGGTAGGTAGTTTAAAATCCGTGCGCACCCCCCGATTTTTATTCGTGGGCGTGTAGCTCAGTTGGTAGAGCGTCCGCTTCGCATGCGGAAGGTCTTGGGTTCGATTCCCAACTCGTCCATATTTTTTTGCGTCCTGGAGCTTTGTGGGACTCCATTTTTGCACCTGTCAACCTCTACTTTCCCCACACCTTCCCCACCCTCTAATCTCGTTCTTTCCTGTGTCTTATTTTCCATCTCGGCCGGGCCAGTATTTGTTCCGAGTTTGTGCCCGTTTCAAACGTTAAACCCGTCAACGCAGTTGCAACCTAAATCCGCAGTCAACCTAAAACCGCAGTCAACCTAAATCCGCAGTCAAGGTATAGTCTACAATCGTGTATTGTCTAGTTCTCCTGCTGCGCCACCTTTCTTCTGATGTTCCGGAACACAATGTTCGCCTTGAAGTACACCGAGAGGATGTAGGCCGTCAACCACTCGGGTGCGTACCGGCCCAAGTTGTGCAAGTTGCGAGCCATGTACCCCTTGTAGAGATTGATCACATGTTTCTTCTTGACGATCAGACTCACAACGTTCTCGGCATACTTTCTAGGCGGGGTACCGTCGGAGGTCATCCCCGCAGCCGAAGTGGCAGACTCCTCCATCCCGTCGATGTTGTAGGGCGAGTTCTCTACGAGTGCCCGCAACTTGTCGCGCTCCTTGAGCGAGATCCGCTGGGCAATCGGGGTGTCAACACCCCCGGTGATCACACTGTACACATTGACCCCGAATGGGCGCAACTCCATGTTGATAGTGCGGGCGTACTGGTCGATGGCCGCCTTCGTAGCGTTGTAGTGCGAGGTCCACACCAACGGCACCCGGGCCGCCACAGACAGCGTGAACACAATGGTACCCTTGGCAGCAATCACCATGTCGGCAAAGTACTTGGTCATGTAGACGTGGCCCAACACGTTGATGCGGTAGACCCGCTCCAAGTCGTCGTCGTCGAAAACCACACCGGGACCGCCAATGGCAATGCCTCCGTTGTTGTACAACACATCGAGCTTCGAGGTGTGTGCCTGCACCTTACCCACGAGCGCTTTGATGTCCTCTACCTTGGTGAGGTCGCACACAAAGGTGATGGCACCAAAGTCGCGGGCCAACCCGTCCAACTCGTGCTGGAACGGTGCCGGAGCGGTAGCAATCACCTTGTATCCTCTTTTGTGGAATGCACGGCACAACTCGGAGCCAATCCCCCCCGTGCCGCCAGAAATCAACGCAAACTTGCTCATGGTATAAACTATCGTATCCCGCTTCCGTCAGCCGATCGTAACCTTTTATTTACCGTGGGGTAAGCATGTGCTAATCGTATCTGTCCCAATCGGGAACGGCCTATGCAGGGGTGCTCTGGAGAAAAGAGGGGGAGTGCGACCTTGTCGTTGAGCCACTCAATATATAGAAGCTGGTGCCTGTAGAACCGATGGGGGTGATTGTAGAAAGCTCCCTGTTTGTGTTTACAAACCTTACCACGCACAGCACGTCCCTATGACGTTTAAGTCCGATATTTTTTAGACCCACAATAGGGCTTTGCGGTCCCTTCAGGCATCAGGTGGTGCAAGCGAATAATGGCACAGAACGTCGTGAATGCGGGGGTTGTTTGACAGCGTCGCCTAGCCAACCATCGCGGTATACGATTAACGGAGGCCGTTTATAATCAGCGTTGCTAAACTCGCCGTGCTAACCTCGCGGTGATGGAGTTCGTTGACTGCTTGGAAAAACGGGTGATTTTGGGTGGTCCGATTTCCATCTCGACCAATCTCATCCCCCCGGCGTGTCAGATGAGGAGACATTCCGATTGAATGTCGTGAACCCTGCCAACAGCCGTGTCTCCCAGTTCAGTAGTGCTAACCTAAACGGTTGCCTAATCGGGACGAGATTGTCCAAACTCACACCGACGAGAATCGTTTCAGGCCAGACCAAAGACGAGCATAGCGGTAATTGGCTTACTCCTTTGACCCAAGATGGCGACGAAACGAACATTGTGTGATAATTTAGAGTTCTCGTACCTGAACTAGTGCGTACAGCCACGTGCGCACACCTCCGATCCAACAATTTACCAAAACAGCTAGCACCTCCTGTTTAATATTTTTCTATCTCCTCCTTTGCTCTTCCACTCCTCCCCTTCTCCCTCTTCCCTCCTCTCACCGCTCCTCTTTTTGCACCCAATGTGCAATGCACACTAGCGCACTTTTTTCCCACCAAAGCCGCAGCCAACCCATCTCAATGACATCGCTCCCGCAAATCGAGTTCTCGCCGGAGGTGCTCGCTCGTATTGCGCCCGATGTGCTGCTCAAGAGACACTTGGCTCTTGGGTACCGGCCCAATCTCCGCAAATTCACCGAATTCAACGGCATTGAGGCCACCCGAGGAGGCCTTGGAACAATCGCTGACGGCGTGGTAGGCTCGCTGACGATCAAGAGCGGAAGCACCACAGTGCTCAACACCATAGCCCTCACCCTCGTGGAGGACGACGGCTCCGACCAGCTGTCCCATGTGGGTGTGTACCCCGTAGTGGATGTGTTGCGCGGCCGTCTGGGTGCACCTACTGACGAGGAGATGATCCTTTCCCAGGCACTCTACGAAGCTGTGTACCACGCACGGGTGCTTCCACGGGACCAGTTGCAGGTTAAGCACTTGGGTCTTTCCGTCGACGAGGAGAATGGGTCGACGCTGGTGTACTACGACGACATCAACCCCGACGAGTACTCCCTCCTCGAACAGCACCCGAAACGGTACCGGTACGTGCTCAACCTGAATATCAAGGTGTTCTCCAAGCAGACGCTGTCGCTGTCGTTGTTTGACTTGTGCTACGTGCTGATCCTCGAGGCGTTGGCGCTGGCACGGCTACCCCGGGTGTATGTGCTGGACCTGACCAACATCACCAAGGTGGTGCGACTGCGACGGTCCACCAAGCGCGGGGTGGTGCTGAGTCTGGCGGGCACGTTGAATCTCGACACCAACCACGAGCTCATGGAGCCCATTGCCCTCGGCGACGGCGGCCAGCTGCTGAACTTCGGGGTGTTTGACAACACCCTTCTCTGCGACTTGGCGGGCGAGCCCGAGGAGGCTGCGGTGATGTCGCGCATCCTGGTGACTGCCGACACCCTGGGCCGGTTGAAACGGGTGCAGATGGTGAACGGGGACGTGGACAATGTCATCAACCTCGACCAGTTGCGCCAGGCGTTGGAGCTTGCGAAGGCGCGGGTGAATACATAGTTCATTTAATAGAGTATTTAGGGCTCCGCCAACGCGGACGCCACTACGGGTAAAGGTATAAAAAGACTAGTTACACCAGAAGCCGAAGCAGGTGCAGGTGACCCAGTAGAACGGGCCCGGCCGGTAGTGGGGACGAGGAGGCCGGTGAGGGTGAGGGTGCGGGTGCGGGTGAGGGTGAGGGTGCGGGTGAGGGTGAGGATGAGGGTGCGGGTGAGGGTGCGGGTGCGGGTGAGGAGGACGACCGGTGGGTTTGGGAGGCGGGAACTCGTCAGTAGGGGGGCCGGTGGGAGGAGGCTTTTCCGTCATCGTGGTAGGGGGAGACGTGGGCTCAGGGCAGGTGTGCTCTCCGTCGTCGCATGGCCAGGTCAACGTGGGGGTGGTCTCCTCGTGACTCGTCTTAATGTCGTCAGTGGGCACCGGGTTCAGCAGAGGAGGGGGAGGCACCTCAGTACAGGTGTCGCCGCCATCCTCACAAGGCCAAGACATGGTGTAGGTGACGCTCGTGAAACCTCCCGACGTAACATCACCGCCAGTCTCAGTGTTGTCGTCAGTAGTGTTGTCATCATCAGTCTTGTCGGTAGGCACAGGGTTCAGCAGGGGAGGAGGTGCCACCTCAGTACAAGAGTCACTGTCGTCCTGACAGGGCCACGTTTGGGTTCTGGTGTAGCTGGTAGTGGAAGTGAAACCACCGCCAGTCTCAGTGTCGTCGTTACCAGTAGTAAAGTCGTCACCGTCAGTGGTGGTGTCGTCAGTAGGGACAGGCTTCAGCAGAGGAGGAGGTGCCACCTCAGTGCAAGAGTCACTGTCATCCTGACAAGGCCATGTCTGAGTTCTGGTGTAACTGGTAGTGGAAGTGAAGCCACCGTCAGTCTCAGTGTTGTCGTCAGTAGTGTTGTCACCATCAGTGGTCTTGTCACCGCCAGTAGTGTTGTCGTCGGTCTTGTCAGTGGGCACAGGGTTCAGCAGAGGAGGAGGTGCCACCTCAGTGCAAGAGTCACTGTCATCCTGACAGGGCCACGTTTGGGTTCTGGTGTAGCTAGTAGTGGAAGTGAAACCACCGCCAGTCTCAGTGTCGTCGTTACCAGTAGTAAAGTCGTCACCGTCAGTGGTGGTGTCGTCAGTAGGGACAGGCTTCAGCAGAGGAGGAGGTGCCACCTCAGTGCAGGAGTCACTGTCATCCTGACAGGGCCACGTCTGAGTTCTGGTGTAGCTGGTAGTGGAAGTGAAGCCACCGTCAGTCTCAGTGTCGTCAGTAGGAACAGGGTTCAGCAGAGGAGGAGGTGCCACCTCAGTACAAGAGTCACTGTCATCCTGACAGGGCCACGTCTGAGTTCTGGTGTAGCTGGTAGTTGAAGTGAAACCACCGTCAGTCTCAGTGTTGTCGTCAGTAGTGGCTTCAGTAGCAGTCGGTACAGGGTTCAGCAGAGGAGGAGGGGGCACCTCAGTGCAGGTGTCACTACCGTCCTCGCAGGGCCACGATTGGGTTCTGGTGAAGTCGATAGAGCCACCAGTGGTGTCATCCCCCGTGTTGATGTCATCCGTGGGCACAGCGTCCAGGGAATCCATACAAGAGCTGTCCAGACACGGCAACGACGTCACCCAGACATCGTAGGACTCCCAGTATGTCGGGGTGTATGTCTTAGTGACAGTGGTGGTGGAACACACCACCTGGTCGCGCTTCAAAGGCTGGCCCACACAAGCGGTGGCAAGCAACAAGAGAAGAGGGAGCATTACTACGAGCCCAACCACCCCCACGGGTATAAATACTATTTTGCAGCCATCCTAAACCGTTCGGATTTCACCAAATGCGGGAACAATGCAAAACTAGATTTGGCCAAAAGTCTAATTAGGTTTAATTGCAGAATGTCGCGACGGATTAAGCACCAGATCCATAAAGTGTTTCATTAAAGAATTTATACATATTTAGACTCCGAGTCGCGGGTATAGTCCATGGTGGCCTCGTCGCCGCGGAAAGCCACGTCTTCGTTATAGTTGTTGAATTGGTGTTCATGGCTCGAGCTGGGCAGAATCAGCGCCGAATGAGTGCGTTTCCACTTCTTGACGGCCAGCGGGAACAAGTCAATGGACCACGCCACCAACAAAAAGCCGTACCAGAAACAAATGCACCACTCGAATTTTGCCGACAACGAGTCCCGGCCGTGTTTCATGTAGTAGCCGAAACATGCCGCCAAAACGATGGCGATGACCAACCACACCAACTTGCACCAAAACAGCACCATGTATAAGTTGGCCCACCGCAGCTTCCCGAAAATCACTTTTTCGTGGTCGGGGTGCAACCGCGTCGGTTCGTTGCCAAAGATGAACGAATTGAAGAAGTTGAAGAGACAAGAGAAGAAAATAAAGGCAATGAACACACCCACCATCGCCAAGTGGACGTTGTGAAAGTTTTTGGTGTCGAAAATCAGCACAAACAAAATGCCTAGCTGCCCGATAATCGCGCACACAATCAGGACGATGGCGAACTTTGGTTGTTTTGACAGCACCCACGGCTGCAACTTGTTTTTGCGGCGCAAAATATACTCCATCAAGAGAGTGCCCACAAAGAAGATGGCTTGGAACCCGGCACACGAGATGAATAACGGTTTCAAGTTGGTGGCGCCGATGTCCAGCAAATACACGGGGTTTTGGCGCTCATCCATAAACAGGTAAATAGGATGCCCCTGGGCGCCCCAGCACGCCAACATGGCAATAAGCATGCCCCACCAGACGACTAGCGCCACGAGCGGGACCAAGTACCAGTGGATAACTTGGAAGTGGAACTTCCGGATGTCTCCCTGCATCGATTCAACGTTTAAATTCCGTGATCAAGCCGCTGATTGCTTTATTTACATATTTTTGCTATAGCAAGCACCGCGCGCGGGCCGCGCCCAATCGGGCAAGTGATCCTGTGTAGGGGCTTAGTTTCCCTGCGTATATTGAAAAAAAACCGTTGTCTACATAAAAATGAGTGATGCTGGCGAAGTCGATGGTTCGAGGCACGTGAACAATACTACAAGTGCGCCCGCACAGCCTCAGGCTGTTTGTCCGACGACGCGACCTCGTGGTTGAGCTTGAAAACACGCTGCACGTAGCCTGCATGGTCCATCACCACAAAGTCGGCGTCGCAGCCAACATTCAAGTACCCCTTGTGGGTGACGTTGATCGAATCCGCCGCGTTGTTGGTGCAGGTCTTGACAGCTTCGGCTAGCGAGATCCCGGTCCAGTGCATCAAGTTGCGCACACAAACAGGCAAAGTGGTCAGAGCCCCCGCCAAGGTGTCGGTGCCCTGCAAGAAGCACCGGTCGCCCTGCTTGACAATAACCTGCTTGTCGAACAGGTAGGTGCCGTCAGGCAACCCGATCATGTGCATGGCATCCGTGACCAACACCACCTTTTCAGGGTTGGCGAGGTACGCCAATCGCGCCATCAGCGGGTCAATATGCACCCCGTCGCAGATCAATCCGTAGTATGGGGTTTCGATCCCGGGCGTGGTCATGAGCCCGACCACACCCGCTTGCCGGTGATGAGGTTGCGGCATCGCGTTGTACATGTGAGTGACCATCGTCGCACCGTTCTCGACCGCTTTCACCGCAGTGTCGTGGTCCGCCATGGTGTGACCCACGGAGTAGATAATCCCGTGGCGCGTGATTTCGGGAATGGTGTCGAGCACGCCCGCGATCTCGGGGGCGGCGGTGATGATGCACACGTTCTTCAAGTTCTCCACACCCCCGTACACCTCTTCCATATTCAGCAGCTTGGCATCAACAAAAGTCTCCACGGGGTGGCACCCCTTTTTCTGCTTAGAAATAAACGGACCCTCCAAGTGCGCGCCCAACAGGTCACACTCGTCATTGACACGGTCCTTGTGGTAGAAAGGCAACACCTTTTTGTACACCTTGGGGAAGTTCAGGGTCACGGTGGGACACAATGCGGTCACACCGGTGCTGAGGTACTTCTTCATCGCCGCGTGGTACTCGCGCTCAAACTGCTCGGTCTCCTCGGGAGTGGCCTCCAGAGTCAACCGCAGGAAATTGAGCCCGTAGATGCCGTTGTTCTGGATGTCAAGGAACCCGGGGGCCAAGATGTTGCCCTGCAAGTTGATAATGCGGGTGACATCGTCGTCCAGGGCGGGAGCATTGACAATGGTCTGGGTCTCGTTGTCGACGTAGAGGTCGCTTTTGACCACCACCCCGTGGTCACAAAGATAGCCGTTGGTATATTTCGTAAGCTGCATCGTTGCCTGGCATTTTGGGGTTTTGCCGGCTTTATAGTTTAATCGCTGCAACCTGGTTTGGTGTAACATCACGCAAACTTTTGATGTTACACTAAAATGGGGGGGTAGCATATTAGCCTCGGAGCGGCTAGATCACAGGGAAAGTGACCAGGACCGCGAGAGAAACCCAGGGTGACCCCTTTTTCACCACGGTTCACCCCGGGTGGCCACTCCGACCGGGGTCCAACTGCTTTATTTCCACATTGGACCATCGACCTGCATTGCTTTTTATGCACCCCAGTTGCCCGTCATCTCCACTATATAATTGCAACAGTAGCCACGGGTAGGACAATTACCCATGAGACAAGCCATTTTCACTGACGCCAACGACGCGAGCGAGTACCTCGCCGAGTACATCATCGCGAAAATCGCCACCTTCAAGCCCACCCCCACCAAGCCGTTTGTGTTGGGTTTGCCCACCGGACTGCTGCCCGAGGGGATCTACGCGCGGTTGGTGGCGGCCTACAAGCAGGGGAGAGTGTCGTTCAAGAACGTGGTCACGTTCAACATGGACGAGTACCGCGGATTGGCCCCGTCCGACCCGCAGCTGTACCATTACTTCATGTACGACAAGTTGTTCAACCACGTTGACATCCCCAAAGAGAACATCAACATCCTCAACGGGTTGGCTCCCGACGTGGTGGCGGAGTGCGCGCGCTACGAGGCCAAAATCAGATCCTACGGGCGCATCCACTTGTTCCTCGGCGGGTTGGGCCCCGAGGGCCACCTCGCGTTCAACGAGGCCGGGCTGGAGCGCGAGCTGAAGACGCGCGAGGTGGCGCTTGTGGAGCTGACCATCGAGGCCAACTCGCGGTTCTGGGGCGGTGACCGCCTGAAGGTGCCCCGCCTGGCGTTGCTGGTGGGCATTTCCACCATTTTGGACAACTCGGACGAGATCGCCATCATTGTCATGGGCGGAGCCAAGCAGTTGGCCGTCGAAAAAACCGTGCATGGGGCCAAGAACGACCCGCGCTTCCCGTCGTCGTACCTCCAAGACCACAACAACGTGTTGATCGTCAGCGACGCCACCGCCGCCGGCCTCAAGGCCAAGTTGTAATCGCATCTATAACCTATGTAACGAGTCCTAATAAATAATCACGAATGCCCCTGGTTGCGCACCCTCTCGGCGCCGGCGCGAGCGAGTTCTGGGTCCAAGTAGAAGTACGACCCGTGCTCATACTCGGCGTCGAGCTCAAACACAAGCGGCACCCCGGTGGCCACGTTGATCTCGGAGATGTCGTCGTCGCTGACGCCCCCGAGGTGCTTGATGAAGCTTCGCACCACGCTGCCGTGGGTCACCACGAGCACGGTGCGGCCCTGCTTCAAGAGAGGCACGATCTCGGCCTTGTAGTAGGGGATCACCCGTTCCAACGTCATCTCAAGCAGCTCGCCTCGGGGCATCGCGTGCCCGAGGTAGCGCTCGTCAATCGACGGATCACTCCCGTCCACGAGCGGAGGACACCCGTGGTAGTTGCGGCGGATATACTGGTACTTTTCAGTGCCCACCTCGCGGTGGACCTCGGTTTTGTCGCGGCCCTGCCACTGGCCGTAGTGGCGCTCGTTGAGCTTCCACGTCTTGACGTGGTCCACCCACAACCGGTCCAATTCTTTCAACATGATCGTTCCCGTCTGGATCGTGCGGGTGAGTTTCAGCGTAAACAACGCGTCTGGCTCGTATTCGCCCTTGCGCAACAACTCGGCAGCATGGCGGGCCTCGTTGTGGCCCTTGGCCAGGAGATTGATGTCAATCCACCCGCAAAACTTGTTGGTTCGGTTCCATTCCAGCTCACCATGGCGAACCACGATAAGCACCATAATAATAATTTTTCATGCACGAGCCTCATGAAAGGGGTTATCGGTCGAATATCAAAAAAAAAAAAAAAAAAAAAAAAAAAGGAAAGGAAAAAGAAATTTAGCGCACGGTTTAATGCAACCAAAAAGCTGCATTGTAACGTAGATTTCTCCGATGTGACATAGGTATAAAATAGAACGGTGCCGCCCCCGCAACCCCTTTTCTATCTCTCTCTCTCTCTGTAGATAATGCTTCGGATTGATACCGGTCTCGTAACCCCTCCCCTGTCGTCGCGGTCGCTGCCGGTGTCTAACAAAACCGTTGTCCTCCACAAAACAACACGTGCATCGCCTTCTCCCGAATTATATAAAGCGTTTGGCATCACCAGTTTTCAGAGCCCGCTCATGCCCGGAAACTCCAAGGTGAAGGAGGTGCCATTCACTTGGGACCAGATCCGCTACATCATTGCCGCCAACGATCTCGATCTCTTTGCGCGGTCGCCCCAGGAGACGGAGCACTACCTTAAATTCAAGGCCCACTTAAAGCTGCAGGGCACCTCGATCCAGGACTACTTGGTGGAGCACGAGTTGCAATGGCAACACATTCAGCCGCTGGACCACCCGCTCTTCGGTGACGTCTCCGACATCAAAGTGATGTATAACAAATTCCCCTACTACTTCCCGGACGACGTCACCCACTTGTGTGTGTGGACCAAGGTGCCTATTCCCGACGACCCGACAAACCCCGACGGCGACATCTCTCCCGCCACCCGTCGGCTAATTGATACCTTTATTCGCAAAATCTTCAAGGGCTCCGACCTTGTGTGGTTCCGCAACTGGACGGCGTTGCAGCTGGTGCGGGCCATTTCTCACTGCCACGTTATTGTGCGCAACATCGACCCGGCGTTACTCAAATCTCTCTTGGCCGGCGACTTTGAGGCATTGACCCCGGCCGACTACGCCTCGCTTGCATAACTATAGAATACCATAAAATGATCCTGCATTTATTCACTAACTACCCACCGAAACCGTACAAGGTTCTGCCCTGTCTCTTCAACGCGTAGACGACGTCCAACGAGGTCACGGTCTTTCTCTTCGCGTGCTCAGTGTAGGTGACAGCGTCTCTGATCACGTTCTCCAAAAATGTCTTCAACACCACTCTCACTTCCTCGTAGATCAACGCCGAGATACGCTTGACACCACCTCTGCGCGCCAAACGACGAATGGCAGGCTTGGTGATACCCTGGATGTTGTCTCTCAAAATCTTTCTGTGACGCTTGGCGCCACCTTTGCCCAAACCTTTTCCGCCTTTACCTCTACCAGACATGGTTGTTTCAGAAAAAACTTGGCCAGTGGAGAACGCCCCTTTAACCAGCTGGGCGTGCATAGAAACGAAGGGGGGCGACGTACGAGCCGCCCCAACTCGTGTTGGCCCATCTCCAGGGTGTTTCCCGGGCAGTGGGGCCGGTTGGAGAAGTCTACGTAGTTTGGCTTGTTTTGCCTCGCCCGCTCAATTTTGGCAAATGGGCATTTTTGGTGTTGACCACTCCCGTCCGCGTGGTCACACTTTTTTGACGAGAATAAGTGCCTGTATCGCCACTTTTCCCTGCGATTTACATTTTTTCTCAACTTGCGCAACTCCAGAAAACGTCGCTTAACTATGGGCGAGTGGCCCACCTGCTTAGTGAGATTTATGCACGAGTGCGACAAAGTGCAACCACATTAGGTTACAGCAAGAATCCACACAAATCAACCAAAGGAGGGTCTACAATTGATTCTAAGTTATTCGTTATTTTATTGATAAAAGTACACTAATTTACAATCTCGAAACCAGTCAAGATTCTTAAGATCTCTCGCCTCTCAATCTTCTGGCCAACTGGATGTCCTTCTTCTGGATGGTGACTCTCTTGGCGTGGATAGCGCACAAGTTAGTGTCCTCGAACAAGGAGACCAAGTAAGCCTCAACGGATTCCTGCAAGGCACCAATGGCAGAAGACTGGAATCTCAAGTCGGTCTTGAAGTCCTGAGCAATCTCACGGACCAATCTCTGGAAGGGCAACTTTCTGATCAAAAGCTCAGTAGACTTCTGGAATCTTCTGATTTCACGCAAAGCCACGGTACCGGGTTTGTATCTGTGGGGCTTCTTGACACCACCAGTAGAGGGGGCGGACTTTCTGGCAGCCTTGGAGGCCAACTGCTTTCTGGGGGCCTTGCCACCAGTAGACTTTCTAGCGGTTTGCTTAGTACGAGCCATAGTAAATGTGATTAAAAAACTTTCCCTGGAGAGCCTCCGGATTATATAGTCAGGTTTGTTGTGGTATGCGCGTCGCGCCCGCGCTATCGTCTTGTGCCTTCGCGCGGTGCATGACGAAGACCAGAAGATAGCAAATTGAGGAGTAACGCCAGAAACTAAGCTAAAGGTGGCAACAGACAGTCTTAGAGGTTCTGATTACCCTACTGTTGTTCTTTTACTGCCATCACGTCGCTTACCTCGTGCAATATCTCGCTAAACCTCGAGAATTATGCAGCTTTTCGATCGGTGCGGACAGCGAGAAGACACATTGGCGCGTAAATTTGAGACCGGTGCGTAACTTTGAGCACGGGAGCTATCGATCAGCGACTAAAAATATCCGCGCCGACGTGCAGGACGTGTCACGATCCACCCACAAACTTTATATAAAGTGAGCAGCCCCACTGTTGTTTCCTCAACGAGTTTTCGTCCTACAAAACAAACAACTCATATTACACAATGTCTGGCAGAGGTAAAGGCGGCAAAGGTTTGGGCAAGGGTGGTGCCAAGCGTCACAGAAAGATTTTGAGAGACAACATTCAGGGTATTACCAAGCCCGCTATCAGAAGATTGGCGAGAAGAGGTGGTGTCAAGCGTATTTCCGCTTTGATCTACGAGGAAGTCAGAGTCGTCTTGAAGTCCTTCCTTGAGAACGTCATCAGAGATGCCGTTACTTACACTGAGCACGCCAAGAGAAAGACCGTGACTTCGTTGGATGTCGTCTACGCGTTGAAGAGACAGGGGAGAACCTTGTATGGTTTCGGTGGTTAAGTCTGTTGATCAGCTGTATAATATGTATATTACTGGGAATAAAAATTTAGAAAGGTTAATCTTGCTGTAATCGGTGGTTGCCGTATATTGATCTATTGTTTAGCGGCACGCGAAGGAGTTGAAACAGGTTGCCTGACATGAATTACGCGACGCGTGGCATGAGGCCGCACGAGAGACCGCGCCTTCAGCAGGAGGGGAGCTTCGCCGTAGCAACGTCGACACAAAACCGTGTCCAAGGGGTTTGGTGAAACGATACGCGCGTGGCAGGGGTTTGATAAAGGTTGGAGGTGATTTGGGGTAGCGATGTAAAGAGGGGAATTAGCCGACACGTCAAAACACGTACAAGAAAGTATCAAAGGGGTAAGTCGACTAGAGTAAGAGCAGACTGGCATGGGACGGTATACTGGGTCGTGTTACGAAAGGGTTAAGATGAACTATGTGGATATTTGAGCATCATACTAGGTCGTTTGTTACAGCGTTTGCGGTAGAGGACTTCATTGGTCATGGGCATAATCAGATTGAGTTGTGTGGTGTTTGGTAGGGCAACCCATTCTATTCAAATGAAAGTCACTTAAATTCTCCTTGGTCTTCGAGCGATATATTAAGAAGCCCCAATGGCCACACTGACGGAAATTAAAGTTTGTGGAAGCGCTCCACACTCTAGTAGGTTTCATTGGGCACCATTGCCACTCGTCCCCAACTTTGACTAAACGAGCATTTACGAGCTCACTCGTGTGCACCTAACAATAGATCGGACAAAGTATAATCAGTGACGAGAGCCTAGAAACAATCAACTCAACAAATTACTTTTACCAGTGTTATCGAATCTTCAACGGCTGAGCAGGTCTAACTCTTTTTCAGACTCATGGGAGCTCCGAGATAGGGAAATGAACTTTGCAACCAAACCAAACGTCTGAGATCGTGATATTTCACTAACTAAATAGGTTTCAAAGCTACGAATCAACGCAATGTACCTGTCTGTTTCCCACCTTGTACAATATTTCACTACGCTTGGCCTATTTCCACCGGCCCCCTCACTCTCGCTCGAAATAGCTGTTTTCCGAACAGTGTGTGCACACTGCCAGCACAACGTGAGACATACACCCTCGAGATACCTTCAGCCGAAAATGTCAAAACGTGTAAGTCACATATATACGTAATCGCCTTAGCTCACACCTCTACCTACTTTGACCCCACATCCATTATGCCCCCTCAAACTCACCATATCCTCACCCCAAACCATTTAGGGTTACAGACCCTACACCACGTGATATTTCTGTGCGCGCCCAATCTCACCCACACCCCTGCACGCGCTGCGACTACCGTTTGAAAATTTCTCCAAGTGCAAAGAGATATCGAAAAGGCTATACAGAAATCATGTCGGTTGCCCAGAAGGTCTTGAACCAAGAGCCCACTGAACTCGAATTGAAGGTATGTACCACACTCGTTGTGCCATCCTTATAAACCCGTTACTAACAGACTAGGTCGCCCAGGCTTTCATTGACCTTGAGCAGCAAGGTGACTTGAAGGCTGACCTCAGACCCTTGCAGTTCAAGCACGTCAAGGAGATTGACGTCGCTGGTGGCAAGAAGGTCTTGGCCGTCTTCGTCCCCCCTCCCTCTCTCGCCGCTTACAGAAAGGTCCAGATCAGATTGACCAGAGAGTTGGAGAAGAAGTTCCCCGACAGACACGTCGTCTTCTTGGGTGAGCGCAAGATCCTCCCCAAGCCCGCCAGAAAGTCGCAGTTGTTGCAGAAGAGACCTAAGTCCAGAACTTTGACCGCTGTCCACGACGCCATCTTGGAGGACCTTGTGTTCCCCACCGAGATTGTCGGCAAGAGAGTCAGATACTTGGTTGGTGGCCAGAAGATCGGCAAGGTCTACTTGGACTCCACCGACTCCACCGCCGTCGACTACAAGTTGGACTCTTTCCAGCAGTTGTACACCAAGTTGACCGGCAAGCAGGTTGTGTTTGAGATTAAGGGTGAGACTTACTAAGCTAAGGGGAGTTGTCATAATGGCATCGTGTATATGTAGAAGATCATAATATAAATTACGGATAATCTGATCAATCTGTGTAGGGCAGTTTTGTGCTTGACGTGCCTAAATAGTGGACAAGAGAAATTGAGGAATTTTTGTTGTGAATTTTCAGCTGTAATGCGGGTGAAAAATGGTGATAAAAGAAGCACACGGTACACGAAATCAGGCCAAAATACTCTAATCGCACTAAAGGAGTGTCATGGAAGCATCCCATACAACTCTTTGCCACCTTGAAGCACCATCGACACCCCTCATCCCTCACCTACTACTCTCTCCACCACCTACTTTCAGGCCCCCACACTATCTCTAATGTATTCCTACATTCGTAACGTCATTCATGCTAGAGTTTGCGCACGTACAGTGTCGGGAACATGCCGCGCTGGTTGTTGAGCTCGCCCTCGGTCCACCCGGACCCATCGGTGTCGTCCTGGACCAACACAATTTTGTCGCCAGCCCGAATCGAGATCTCGTCGTCGCCGTCTGCATCGTAGTCGTAGAGCGCTTCGAGGTACTGGACCCGCTTGGCCCCGCGCTTGGGAGCCACCGCAGGTCCCTTGCGAGACCCGCCGGCCTCCGACGCCGGCGCCGGTGCGCTGATTTGCAAGTACGACGTCGGAACAAGCCCGGTTTGGCCGTCAACGGTGATTCGGGTCCACCCGGAGCCTTCGTCGGCTTCCACAAGTGTGAACAGCTGGCCAGCCTCAATCGAAACCTCGTCAGCGTCGCTGGCGACGTACTGGTACAACGCCGTGCCCAGCCCGCCTCCCGAGCTCGCCAACGACGCTCCGGTGTCCTTCCGCCGCAACGAAAACGACGACTTGAACGTGGGCACCCGCACGGGCCCCAGCGCCACCGATGCCTGGTCGTCCTCGTCGCCCGCAGCCTTGGTGGGCCGCTTGATTATGCCAAACAACTTCTTCTTTTGCGGGGCCTCCTCGTGGTAGGTCATGTCCATGTCGCCGCAGTAGTTCTGGATCACCTCGATCTCCACCTCTGAGCGCACCCGCGCCGCGTCTGCCTTCATGAACCGCAACAACACCTGGAGCAGCTGCGAGAGCGCCGAGTCGAACTTGAGGGTGATCTGGTCGCCAGCGGTTTTCTTGCGGGCCGCTGTCAGCTCTTCAAGCGTTTGCTTGGCCTCGAGACACGCGCTCTCAACGTCGGGGTACCCCACCACTCCGTAGTGGAGCCGCTTCTTGAGGTCGGGAAGCTCGCCTTCGTCGGTGACCACCGTCTCGTCCGCGTGCCAGAACAGACACGGAATGAACACAAAGTCCGCGGGCTCGCGCCAGCTGGCCTGGTTGTGCTTGACAAACATCTGGGTGTCCAACTCCGGCGCGTTCTGGTCGATGGTGCCGTCAATAGTGTGCAAGTGGTTCTTGACCCGGTCCAACAGGTTGCGCTCGATGATGCCGGCGTTCTTGAGCAACTTGTTGACCAACCGCACCCGGTCCTCGTTGAGCTCCTGCAAGTAGTCCACCACCTCGGGCACGTCCTGGAAGTAGTACTTGTCCTTCAACCGGTTGGCGATCGCGAGCTTGATCAAGTAATCGTTTTTGCCGATGTTCATCTCGATCTCCTTGTCGTGGTACTTGGACTGAGCACGGTCCAGCGCCAGCCGCTCCGTCTTGGACCGTGCCAGCTCTGCGTGCTGGCACAACGTGTCGTACTGCTTCTTGGCCTTGGTGACCTCGTCCTCGCTGCGCTGCTTATCGGTCACAAGGTACTCGTTGAGCGCCTGCACCTGGCGCACAATGTTGCCAAACTTCACCTTGAGGGTGGCCAAGTTGTCTGCCACCTTCGTCAGGAGCTCGTTGGCCAACAGCTTGTGCTCCTCCGCCACTTGCTCGGTTTGGGTCAAAAGATCGTTCCACACCACCATCAGCGCACACTCAAGTGAGCCGGGGGTAATCTGGGGCAGATCACCAACGGAAACGGCCGCCAGCGCCTTCGCCTTCTTGTCGAAGTGGCGCTTACATAGGTCGCGGAGCTTCGTCAGATACTCCTTCTCAAGGGCAGCCCGCTCGCGATAGAATTCCTCGGCGTCGCCAAGCCACTCGACGCCGTTGGACACCCAATTGTCCACGATCTTGAACGAGTCCTTAAGCTCGTTGCCGATGGATATGCTCATGGTTGGTTGATCCGGTGCATGAAACTTGAGGTCACGGTCACGTGGCACAGCCTCAATGGAGGGGAAGCGAATAGGGGACGGGGCGAGAGAGTGTGAGTGGAGATGCGACTGTGACCCAGCGATTGGGGTAAAATTGTAGAAAGTGGGGTCTCAATTGAGGCGTTTTCTGGTATAAACTCTCGGGTGGAGCCGTTTCCCGTTGAAACCTTAGATGTTTACGAAAACAATACGTCAATGGGATTAGCGGTCTAATGCGACGCAATTGCTAGACAGGTGTCACAGATCACATGGGAATGGGTCTTGTTTACTTCACCTCAACCTGAAATGACAGATAACCCAAAACGTATGTCACGTCACATCCTACAAGCCATAGTAATAACCTAAGCACCACAAACACCGCCAACGCCACCTACGCCACGAACGCCACCACGTCATCAATTCTCAGCCACCACCAAACCACACCCTTGATAATAATTCACTCCACTACTACTACCCATTCCACTTCTGCCGGTCCCCAAACACTCAATCCAATCCCCCACTTCCGGCCCCCACTATCGACCTTCTCTTTTCCTGCGCGCAATCAAACACTTCAGTCGCACTGCACCTCTCAACACCGCCAACATGCCCAAGCTCGAGGACTGGGAGATCAAGAAGTACTGGGAGATCTTTGCGGGATTGAACCCCGTGGACAACAAGCTCACCGGCGACCGGGTGCAGCCGGTGCTCAAAAACCTGCGTCTCCCCAACGACCAGTTGCTGCAGATCTGGGAGTTGTCGGACATCGACGAGGACGGCAAGCTAGATTTCGAGGAGTTCTGTATCACTATGCGGCTCATTTTTGACTTGGTCAACGGCAACGCCCAGCTGGTGCCAGCAGAGTTGCCCGACTGGTTGGTGCCGTCGCTGAAGATCCACCTTTTGCAGGCGAAACGGGCGTTGGCCGGGGGCCAGCAGGACTTTGGGGCGTACCAGGGGGTGCTGGACGACGACGACGACCGGTTGCTGGACCAATTTGACTGGTACATTTCCCCCACCGACCGCAGCACCTACGAGAGCATTTACAACCGCAACCTGGATCTGTTGGGACGGGTGCGTTTTGACCTGTTGCAGCTGTTGTACGACCTGTTGACCCAGGTGCAGCCGTCGGACATCTCGCTGGCGTGGAACCTTGTCAACCCCAAGCAGTTTGAGACCATCGACAAGGACCAGGTGCTTGTGTTTTTGCACATCTTGAACCAGCGCGAAAACGGGAAGCGGGTGCCTCGGGGGGTGCCTGCGCTGTTGCGGGCGACGTTCTCGAAGGAGGCTCCGAACTACAACTTGGCCCAGCAGCAGCAGAAGCCCCAGCAACCGCAACAAACTGGCAGGAAGCTGTTTGGCGAGGACTACTTGACCAAGATTGGCCAGCTGCTGACACCACAAAAGGGCACCGACTTTAGTGTCACGGAAGGCACCGACTGGGAGGAGGTGCGGTTAAAGCGCGAGCTCGCAGAGTTGGAGGCCACCCTTGCCGCAGGCAAAAAGGTGGCGGCCGAGCCCGAGGAGGGAGACGCCCTGGTGGTGAAGCACGAGTACGAGCAGTTGCTCAAGTACAAGAACGCCCAGCTCAACGCCACGAAACAGCCCCCCAAGGGCGACTTGGCGGGAGTGAGCAACGACATCGACTTGATCGAGTCCCAGGTGGAGATGTTGCAAGGGTTCTTGACCCAGAAGCAGCAGGAGTTGGCCTCGATCCGGGGCGAGATTGCGGGACTCTAGCCCGAATGCATAGACCATGAATAAACAAAGATATGATAACGCTGGTAATTTGGGATTGTAGGTGGACATAGTTGCGTTGGTGTGGATTTTGCAACCAATCTATATGCAGGATATAGGTATCGGGCAAACAAGGTCCCAACGTAGTGGGTTTTCAGGAATTTACGGGGAAAGGAAGCCTACAATGTTGTTACAATACACCTTTTAAAATGTATTATCTTTTTTTCAAACTTATTCCGCCCTTGCCTGGGCACTTTTCACGACCCAAAAAAAAACACCCCCCAGTCGGGCTCCAAACACCACCCGCTGAACCAGACTCCCATTTCTCTAGTGCTTTGTGTATTTATCTATGCATCATTACTTCTTAGTCTCGTCCTCCTTCGGCTCGGGCTCGGGAGTGGGCAACTTCATCGACTCGGGGGTGAAGTCCTCGCCGTCACCAACCTGCTCCCACACCGAGGAGCCCACGGAAAAGTTTCTCCAAGCCTGGGTCAACTCGAGGGGCTCGTAAACCACCCGCTTCTTCTCCTCGTCGTAACGCACCTCGGTGTAACCGGTGGTGGGGAAGTCCTTCCGGAGAGGGTGACCCTCGAAACCGTAGTCGGTCATGATCCGGCGCAAATCGGGGTGGCCGTCAAAGAAAATCCCAAACAAGTCGTAGGTCTCGCGCTCAAACCAGTTGGCTCCCTGGAAAAGCGGCACGATCGAGGGCACCGCCGACGTCTCCGACGCCCACGTCTTGACACGGATCCGCGAGTTGTGGCGCACCGACAACATGTTGTAGACAACATCAAACCGGTTGGTGCGCGAGGGGTAGTCAGCAGCAGTGACATCCATCACCAGCTTGAACTGAGCCGAGGTGTGGTTCTTCAAAAACAGCAACACCGGTCTCACGGCCGAGGGAGCGATGTAGATGGTCAACTCGTCCTTCCACACGGAAAACTGCAGGATGTATTTGGGCATGCACGCCATGAGGTACTTGCCGTACTTGTGCAACTCGTCGATGGTCTCGCGGTACTTCTCGGTGGGGTTGACAAGAGGAACGTGCAACTCCTTGGGCTGGCGACGAGGCAACTCGTACAAGTTGGGGAGCTCCTCCTCCTGGTTGGTCAGGTACAGGGCAACGGACCCACGCGCCATCATGGCGCGCGTCACGGGTCTGGCAAGGGCTCTCCCACAGGTCACACGGAACATCTTGGCTATGGTTTAGTGATGAAAAATTGGTGCCCAATAATTGGATAGTTTCGCGCGCGAAAATTGCAGCACGGGTGGAGGTGGGGGGAAGAAGAAGCAGGGCTGGTGGGCCGAGAAGTGGTCTGTTGGGAGCGGGATGAGGTTTTGGTGGGGTGTGGGTTTGGTGTGGGTCGTGTGGTGCGTGGTTTTAGTGTGGTTGGTGTCGTGTGGAGAGATGTGAGATTCGCGGTTGATGGCACCAGCTCGGTAAAGCGCGAACAGAGGGTGGGTACGAGGAAGTGGTGTGGCGGGTAAATAGTGTTGGATGGTGCTATAAAGTGTCATTGGAGCCATTGGTTGGGCTCGGGGGAGTTTCCTTTGCCATTGGCGTGTAGGTAAGTGGACCTGGTTGGTCTTCTCTCTGTGCGGCTCCACTAGCGAGCCAGAGTGGGAAAGGTATATGTGCCAACGCTCAAAACGTCGTACTTTGTTGGAGGGCTCATAACGTGTATATCGTACTCTCCACAAAGATCTTTCATCTTCTGGCTCTTGAAACTTACTCTAATCTGCCATACTTTTCGCTTTCTCAATTATTTATTCACTATGCTTCACTCTTCCTTCTGTCGCTGGCGCTCCTCCTTCATCTTCTGCCGGATCCGGTCGCTCAACTTCTGCCGCGGGCTAAAATTAAGCTCGACACCCAGGTTGTCCCGCAGCAAGTGGGGCCGGGGCGTCAACACCCCACCGTTGTTGTAGTCGTCGGCAAGCGACACGTGCGAGTTGAACTGCGAGTTGAACTGCGAGTCCAACCGCACGTTCAGGTTCTTGGCGTTCTGGCTCAAGTGGTAATCGCTAAACATGGGGATGTTGGTGAGCGAGTTGTCCGAGTTCATTAACGACACACCGTCGGACACCAGCGCCGACCGCAGGTCCTCCGACAACCCCAGCGGCGTGCGGCGGTGCCGACGCGCCTGGCGACGCCGCCGACGCAACTCGTCGGTTTTGTGCTCCTCCTCGTCGTCCAGGTCCACGTAAACGGGTTTCTTTTTGTCGAGCGAGAGCTTGTCGCCCATCTCCAACAAGTTGAAGTCGTTGGGGAACAACTGGGGCCCGAGGGTGTTGACGACATCAGTAATCTCCTCGGCGAGCTCCTTACGCAACACCTGAAGCTCGCGCAACGCCAGGCCCCCGGTCAACGACACCACAAGCGGGCGGATCAGCTTGAACAAGTCCATGCCCTGCTCGCCCGTCATCAACGCCAGGTAGGTGACGAGGATACCGCACAAGTACAACACCAACCACACCCAGAACAACGTGTGCAGCGTCCAGATGCCGCGGCGCTTGCAGTAGATGGTGCCCAACGTCGCCCAGAACAGGTAGACAATGGGTGCGATCCCCAACGAAATCAAAATCTTCCACGTGGCCACCACGTCGTTGGCCTTGATCTTGACAGTGGACGCTTTGAGCGCTTCGTTGGCCTTTTGGCGCGAAATGAGCTTGGCACAGATGAACACCGGCGAGAAGAGCGTGGCTCCCGGAAGAGCCAACGTGAAGAAGAACATCAACTTGAGCAACCGCACAAACAACACGGGCACCACCCGCCACTTGTGCCGCTCGTCGCACTCCTCCACGTAGTGATCGGGCAAGTGCAACTGCTTCAACATCTCGTTGTATCGGCCCACCTTGTCCTTCAACGCAGCCACCCGCGGGTCGTCCTTATACATCTCGTACCCAAGTACGAGCCGGCGGGTCATCTCCACCACGAGCGGCAACGGCAACGTCTGGGCCAAGTTGCCCGCGTACAACCGCCGTGCTGCCTGCACCAACATGAGAGTGTCGTAGTCCTCGCAGGTCACCGTCACTGCCTTGAGACCCGTCTGCACAATGTCCAACAACTCCTTGACCGCATCCTTGTTGGTCTCTGGGTTCGCATACTTCTTTACAAGCGCGGGATCGATGTCAATGGGGTGTCCAAACTCCACCACCGCCCGCGACCGGAACTTGTGCGCGTGGAAGTAGTTCATGCCACAGGGGACGATCTTGACGTTACACGTGGGATCCGCGTCCATCGCCCCAAGGGCCATGATGGCCACCCCCGCCTTAAGCGGCAACAACAGCGTGCGGTCGTGCGAGCCCCCCTCGGGGAAGATCCCGATGCAGTGCCCGTGCGCCAAATGTTGAAACACGGTGTTGTACACCTGTTTCTGGTCCACGCGGTCCGCCACCTTGAACTTGGTGCCCTTGCTCAACAACGTCGCCACCTTGTCCCCCAGCTTGAACTCCTTCCGGATGCGCAACTCGGTGTCGCTGATAATCTCCAGCACCTCCGTCAGCCCTAGCAGCTGGGGAAGGGCCACGAGCCCGCGCTCCATGCACTCCTCGGTGAACTTGGTTCCGTGCCCACGCACCACTAGGGGGTCCACGGGGTCAATGGTGATTTTGCCCGTGGCAGGCCGCAAATTGTCCTGGGGCCGCACAACGGGAATCAGCAATTGCGACCGCGCCACAAGCCCAATGAACTTGCGCTTGTACGATTTGGCCGCAATCAAAAACAGCACTCTACGATTGGCCTCCTTAGACACCTGTTGCAGCAACACAAACGGATCGACGAACTGGTTGGCGTGGGGAGCAGCGACAAAGATCACTGGCCCCAGACGAGGCAACCGGAACGCACCACGAGGCCGGATGTCCCGGAAAAAGCAGTCAAACACGAACCGGAAGAATAACATAAACATGTCGTACCACACGTAGCGCCACCACGGAGGCTCGTGGTACTCGATTGGCACTGTCTGGGACTTGCGCACGGTGGCAGCAGCCACGCTGTCTGCCTCCAGTGCGCCCACCAACAGCTGTCTTCGAGGCTTGGACATGGCCGTAGTAATGGGCTCAAACGGGTTATAGATAAATTTTAGTTCTGGTCACGTGAGACGTAGTTCGATGCGGATCACGATCTGGAAGACGAGGTCCCCCGCGGGGCCGAGGGCCCAAGCCGAGGTGGTCGCTGGGACCGAGCTTGGTGATGGCTACCCGGGGGTGGCTTGGGAGTCCCTGGTTCGCCCGTCGTCACTTGTCCGGGTGGGGCCCGTGCTGGGCCCTGTGATGCCAAGCATGTCGCTTCCGAAATCTGCGACGTCCCACCGCCTATATAAGGGGTTTCGCGGGGTCTCCGGCCCGCTGCTTGTGTCAAGTCACATGTGGCGTTCCCCAGATTCACCACCCCCGGTGGGCCAGCATGTGAATCCTGCTTACCTAAGCACCCCAATTTTTCATGCTTCCGCATACCCGAGGACTCCCGCCACGAATAACCGTTGAGCAACCGGCAGGTGGGGCAGGCATTGTCTCGAGGCCCGTGGCCCGACCCGAGTTTCGAGGGGGTGGTTTGAGGCATTTTGCCCAACTCTAATTTGCCCGCGTTTGTGACACCACCGTTGGCGCGTATGCTAACGGCTATTGTGCTGATGGGGGCATGTGCTTTGGTCGGTCTTGCTTTTTGATTAAAACTCGACAATGGGCGCGGCCAGGTCCACTGCGGCGGTGGCAAAGGGAGTGTAGTGTCGTAGCGCCCTCAGAAAATGTCCGTCGGTAACCGACCCCGCGTTCCGTCCGTGTCGGGTCCATGTTCCGTGGCTCCTGAGCGTCGGCGGCTCTCGGCAACTGACGCCATGGTTTTTGGTTGCGAGCCCGTGCATCACCCCCTCATGGACCGAGACTCGGAAGAAGACACCGTTGCGAGCGCTATTTGCGGCCAACCAAAGCAGCTGAGAGCCGTAGACACCCCTCACAGCCACTCCGCTGCCTCCCCTCGCGGCCCGCACGCGATTGCGCAAACAGCAACCGCGACAGCCCTGCCAACCACATGCCGAGGTTATGCATGTCATTTTTTGCGGGGTGAGAGTTTTCACTGGATCCCCTATATAAGAGAGCGGTCGCCCCGGTTGGCCCGATAACATTTTTACTGAAATGGCAATTTCTTACAACGACAAGGTTGTCATCATCACCGGTGCCGGTGGTGGGTTGGGCAAGCACTACGCCCTCGAGTTCGCCAAGCGTGGCGCCAAGGTGGTTGTCAACGACTTGGGCGGGTCCCTTTCCGGTCAGGGTGGCGACTCGCGTGCCGCCGACGTGGTGGTGGACGAGATCAAGAAGAACGGTGGCACTGCCGTTGCCGACTACAACAACGTGTTGGACGGTGACAAGATCGTCGAGACCGCTGTCAAGAACTTCGGTACCGTGCACATTGTCATCAACAACGCTGGTATCTTGAGAGATGCCTCGTTCAAGAAGATGACCCCCGAGAACTTCAAGTTGGTGTTGGACGTGCACTTGAACGGTGCCTACAAGGTGACCCACGCCGCGTGGCCCTACATGCGCAAGCAGAACTTTGGCCGTATTGTCAACACCGCCTCGCCTGCTGGTTTGTACGGTAACTTTGGCCAGGCCAACTACTCCGCTGCCAAGCTCGGTTTGGTTGGTTTCGCCGAGACCCTTTCCAAGGAGGGTGACAAGTACAACATCAAGGCCAACACCATTGCTCCCCTTGCCCGTTCGAGAATGACCGAGTCGATCTTGCCTCCTCCCATTCTTGAGCAGTTGGGGCCTGAGAAGGTTGCCCCCCTCGTGTTGTACCTCTCTTCCGAGGAGTGCGAGTTGGCTGGTGACACCTTCGAGGTCGCTGCCGGTTTCTACGCCCAGATCCGCTGGGAGCGTTCCGGTGGTGTGCTCTTCAAGCCCGACGAGTCGTTCACCGCCGAGGCCGTTGCCGCCAGAATCGACGACGTCCTCGACTTCGACTCTGACGACAAGCGTCCCGAGCACTTGCAGACCCAGCACCCCCGCATGCTCAACGACTACACCACCTTGGTGGAGAACGCCCACAAGGAGCCTCCGTTTGACAACTCCAAGGTTGACAAGATCTCGTTGAAGGACAAGGTTGTGTTGATCACCGGTGCTGGTGCCGGTTTGGGTAAGGACTACGCCAAGTTCTTGGCCTCTTACGGCGCCAAGGTTGTCGTCAACGACTTCAAGGACGCCTCCAAGACCGTGGAGGAGATCAAGGCTGCCGGTGGCGACGCCCACGCTGACCAGCACGATGTCGCCAAGGACGCCAAGGCCATTGTCGACAACGTCATTGGCAAGTACGGCCGTCTCGACATCTTGATCAACAACGCCGGTATCTTGAGAGACAAGTCTTTCGCCAAGATGACCGACGCCGAGTGGTTCTCGGTGCAGCAGGTGCACTTGATTGGTACCGCCTCGTTGTGCTCTCTCGCGTGGCCCCACATGATGAAGCAGAACTTTGGCCGTATCGTCAACATCACCTCCACCTCGGGTATCTACGGTAACTTCGGTCAGGCCAACTACTCGTCGGCCAAGGCTGCCATCCTCGGTTTGTCCAAGACCTTGGCCATCGAGGGTGCCAAGTCCAACATCAAGGTCAACATTGTCGCTCCCCACGCCGAGACCGCCATGACCTTGACTGTGTTCCGCGAGGAGGACAAGAACTTGTACCCCCCTGCTCTTGTTGCCCCCTTGTTGGTGTACCTTTCTTCCGACGAGCTCGAGCTCACCGGGTCCTTGTTCGAGGCCGGTGGTGGCTGGATCGGTTTCACCCGCTGGCAGCGTGCCAAGGGTGCCGTGGCCAAGAAGGACGCCGACGTCACCCCCGAGTTTGTCGCCTCGCACATTGAGGACATCACCGACTTCTCCAAGGACACCGCCAACCCCGCTTCCACCACCGAGTCGTCGATGGCCATTCTCGAGGCTGTCGGTGACGACGAGGAAGAGGAGGAGGAGGAAGAGGAGGCCGAGGGCGACTCCGAGCCCTGGCACTACACCGACCGCGACACCATCTTGTACAACATCTCGGTTGGTGCCAAGGTCGACGAGCTCAAGTACGTGTACGAGAACGACCCCGACTTCCAGGTTGTGCCCTCTTTCGGTATGATGCCCGTGTTCAACGCCGACGGTGGCTCGCAGCACTCGTACGCCGACAAGTTGAAGAACTTCAACCCCATGTTCTTGTTGCACGGTGAGCAGTACATTCGTGTGCACAAGTGGCCCATCCCCACCGAGGCCACTGTCAAGTCCACCTTCAAGCCCGTGGCCATCACCCAGAAGGGCAAGAACACCATTGTGGTGCAGGGCTCGCAGTCGACCACCCCCGAGGGTGAGGTGTTGTTCTCCAACGAGTCCACCTTCTTCATCCGCAACTGTGAGGGTGAGACCAAGCAGTACTCTGAGCGTCGCTCGTTTGCTGCCGAGCCTTTCAACGCCCCCTCGTCGGCTCCCGACTACGAGGGCACCTACAAGTTGGACGAGTCCCAGGCTGCCTTGTACCGTTTGAACGGTGACCGCAACCCCTTGCACATTGACCCCGAGTTTGCCAAGGGTGCCAAGTTCGACAAGCCCATCTTGCACGGTATGTGCACCTACGGTGTGTCTGCCAAGATCTTGTTGGACAAGTTCGGTCCTTTCAACGAGATCAAGGCCAGATTCACTGGTGTTGTCTTCCCCGGTGAGACCTTGAAGGTCAAGGCCTGGAAGAAGGGTGACACTGTTATCTTCCAGACTCACGTCGTGGAGAGAAACGTGATTGCCATCAACAACGCCGCCATCAAGTTGATCACCGACAAGGCCAACTTGTAAGTTCGTTTTGTGTAGATATGAATGATGAAAATGTGAAAGAGATAATGTAGTGGTGTAAGCCCGGTGTTTTGCGAGTGTACGGAAGGATTAAAACAGGTTTCTGTTTCTGGTAGGGACTGTGATTATAGGGTTCTGAAATTATTTGGGTGCAAACCTGTAGAGGGGGAGAGCGCCGAGAATGCACTCAAATTGTGTCTCAATATGCTGACTCTACCTCGTGGTTTGCTTACCATAAACTACTTTTCCAACTCTCCTTCCGCCTTTTCCCCTTCTTCCCTTCCTCTTCTTCCCTTCCCCTTCCCTTCCTTCCCTTCTCTGTCCTACATCCAACACCTTTTCCATGCATCATGCATTCTCACAGATATGCCTCTGGTGTACTTGGACATCGCCATCAGCGACACCGCCACGGGACGGGTCGTGGTCCAGTTGAACCTGGCTGCGGCGCCCCATACCACTGCTCGTTTCCTAGAGCTCGCCTCCAGCGGCCAGCTCGACGGCACCGTCTTCCACGAGGTGATCAAGAACTTGGGCATCCAGGGCGGGATCCTCGCGTCGCGTGAGTGGACACAGTACCCGCCTGCGGATCTTGGACGGCCCGAGCCAGCCGCTGTGGACCCAGACTTTGCTGAGAACTTGGACGGTGCGTTGGATGCCCCCTTTAAGGTGTGCATGGACAACGGGGCCGCCAACCCGGACCACTCGCAGTTCTTCATCACGTTGAGCCCTCAGCCGCGACTCCAGGGTCAGTACACGGTGTTTGGCGACGTGGTCCACGGCAAGTCTGTGGTTCGCGAGGTGGAACGGGTGTCGACCTACACCGGGGACCACGACAACATGCCCAAGGAAAAGGTGGTGGTGACCAAGGCGGGCGAGTGGGGCACCGACGTCACCGACGTGCCTGTTTACAACGCGTGCTACGACCAGATCGGAGGAGACATCTATGAAGAGTACCCCGATGACGACACCCACATCGAGGAGACGTCGGAGCTGGCGTTCAAGGTGGCGTCCACCATCAAGGAGAGCGGGACCCTCTTATTCAAACAGGGCCGCCTCCAGGACGCCTACTTCAAGTGGCGCAAGTGTGTGCGCTACTGCCAGCAGTACGACCCCGATGTCGATGCCGAGCCCGAGTGGAGCAAAAAGATTCTAGCCCTCAAGAAGAGCTGCTACCTCAACTTGGCACTCGTGTGTGACAAGCTTGGAAAGTACTCCGAGGCGGTGGCGTATGCTGGCTACGTGTTGGACATGGACACCACCCCCCAGGAGCGGGCCAAGGCGCTTTTCCGGCGGGCCACCGCCAAGTTGGCGTTGCGCCAGCTCGAGCTGGCGGTGGAGGACTTGGAGAGCGCCACGGCGTTGGTGGACGACGCTGGCATCGCCCGCGAGCTCGAACGGGCCCGGACGCTTGTGGCGAACAAGAAGAACGCGCAAAAGCAGCAGTACGCCAAGTTCTTTGGTTAGGATAGATATAGAATGCTGATATAGAGAAGAGGGAGTTTGTGGTTGGACTGGGCGTCCACTCAACAGTATGGGTAATCTACCATGGAATTATGGTGTCCAGTTCACCATGAGAAGTTTTGAATACTCTGTTTGGAGAGAGACTACCTTTGTATGGATGAAAGGTTAGGTGTGCTATAAGTAATAGAAGGGCACTATTTGACTTCATCTCCCGATAAACCGTGAGACATGCGTCACATGTACCAGCGCAGTCGTCTGTCTCCTACCCCGTTCAGTGCTAGTTTATTGGGTATATATATCTATGAATCATGAATTTCGTCGCGGAGCCGCGGAACTCGGTTGAAGGCACTAGCTATTGTTGTCGCCGTTGTCACCGTTGTCACCGTTGCTCTCATTGGTGATACCACTGCTTTCGTTGTCACCGTTGCTCTCATTGGCACCACCGTTGGTTTCATTGCCACCGGTGCTCTCATTGGCACCGTTGCTTTCGCTGCCTCCAGTGCTCTCGCTGCCATTACTTTCGCCATTTCCGCCATCGTTTTCACGAGCGTTATTCTGGCGGCGCTGGTGGAGACGGCTCAAGAGCTCGTCACGCATGAGCCGGTGGTAGTTCTCGTCGTTGGTGGTTTCCACCCCGCCGGCCGTGCGTCTCAGCGCCACTCCAGCAGGGAACACCACCAGCTGCTGCGTCAACGGACTGCGTCCAGCCAGGCCAAACGGCCACAAGCTGCGCAACACCCGTGCGGTGGAGGTGGTGGGAGCGGGAGTCTCCAGGGGCGGCGACGGAGCCCGCGGCGCCTCGCGGTTGCCTTCGCCGCCAAGGTTAAAGTCTGGCGGAATCAGCAAGAACTGGAACCCGGGGTTGTGTGACGGAGCGCGCTCTTCGAGCTTCTCGCGGCACAACGGACAGGTGGCGTGCTCCTTGAGCCACTCCGCAAGACACGACTGGCCAAACACGTGGTGGCACGGCAACTCGATGGCGGTGTGGCCAAAGTCTGCCGCGTGGTTGCAGAGGAGCTTGGCCTCGACCGAGGCCGCGGTGGTTTCCGATCCCTCAGTCGCCTCTGTCGCTGCCTCCGACGCGGCACGCAGCGCCAACAGGTCGGTGCTGGTGGTCTCGCTGCTGGCGTTGTAGAGCCGCCGCTTCTTGACCGGGCGGTCGCCCTCCTCGACCTCGCGCTTCGGTTTCGCGGTCTCCATCTCCTCAAAGCAGATGTAACACTTTTTGTCCTCCTCCAGGAGCCGCGAAACCTCGGGGAACGAGAGGAACTTGTCCACAGTGATGCCCTGGCGGGTGTGCAACCCGTTCACTATGCTCAGGTACGCCATCTGTGTCGCCAACCGAATAAACTCGTGGATGGCCCGGGGCTCGCGGTTGTTCAGGTTGTTGGGAAGCAGCATGATGAGCGACCCCAGCTGGTTCGGGTTCAGCGGGTTGTTCTGGTCGCTGAACACGTAGTTGACGGTGATCACGATCGCCTGCACGTCGTCGTCGGCGGCGCCGCCGGGCTCGCTCGACTCGCGGGTGCGGTCGCGCGACCGTGGGGAAAACATGTCGTAAATCAGCTGGTAGTTGCGTACCATCTCAATGAGCCGGTCATGCATGTTGCTTTCGCCTGGCGCCGGCTCGCCAGACACGGAGGACGCACTCGAGCCCAGGCCCGACGACAGCGGTTCCGACACCGACGACGCCAGCGAATCCGTCGGCGGATGCAGCGGGGCGCTGGGGGACAGTGCCAGGGTGTTTGCGGGCGTGGTCGCAGGCGCGGTGTCCGCCAGGCTCGCGGCCGAGGCCCGGGCGAGGGTGCTGGCGGGGATGATCGTCACCCGGGGAATCCGGGCTGGTAGCTCCGGGGGCGTAGGTGGGTTGTTGAGGGTAGCGCTGGCGCTGGTAGTGGGCTCAGCAGCCAGGGCGGCTGGTGCTGTGGGCGCTGTGGGCGCTGCTGGCTCGGCCGGCGTGGGGGCTGTCAACGGGGTGTTGCGTTCGTTCAGCAACGGAGGCTGGTCCAGGCTCGGCGCGTCGCGCTCGGAGCCACCACCTCGATTCATTCTCTTGATCGTCGACAAACCTTTGCGGATAAGATCGCGGAGAGTCAAACCGTCAACAGTTGCTGGGCGCTGAGGACAACGGGGTCGTCCGAAGGGGAAAACGGGGAGGTGAACCTCTGGCTCACTCGCAGTCAGATGGCAGGCCGGGACAGGGGCCTGAAACGTACAGAAATGAGGTGCGCTGGCCCAATAGGTCGGGAGATCGGGCGTGTGGCGGGATTAGTCAGTCACACTCGGATCGCTATTTGATAGATAGCCTGCCTGCACACAGTCGGGCTGTATGCACGCGAGTGACGAAGACGAGTTGGTAGTGGCCGGTGGCAAATGGGCCGTGCGGGAACCTGCTTGTGCTGGCGGCACGGGTCGACAGGGGGTGTGGGTGTGGTCACGCTGGCGCTGCCGGTTGCTTTCTACAATTTTGCTATGTTTTTTCTGGGACTGCCTATGTGGTCAATAGTGGTTGCCGCGCCCTGTTTCAGCCGGGACAGAGGCACTGCTGACATTTCCGTGGGACCCGCTGGCGGGCGCGTTAGGGCGCTTTACATGGCGTAGGTATCTGATTTGGCTTTAACCTTTCGGTGTGTGCCGTCACAACGTCGCAAACTGTTTTTTAGGGCTGTGGGTTCACGTGAATGTGGAGGAACCGAGCCCCAGAAAACTGGGACCGCAAAGGACACCACATTCGGGGTATCTGTGCCGTTCATACCCGAATATGTTTGTGATAGCTCATTGTGACCGTGCGCAAGGTCATCGTACAGCTCGTGCCACCATTTTGGAGGCACAATGTAGGCCACGCTGTTTTGAGTTTCTTTGAGCTTCTGTCAGTTTCTGTGGAGCGTGTCTGCAAAACCTTCAAGCAGGCCATTATGACAGGAAGGTGTAGGACACAGCGCTCACATATCCCGGCTAAACAGTCTTTCCAGTAGTGCTTTTTGTGAGATTTTTGGGCTTCTTGGCATCAGAAGCCGTAACAACTATAAAAGCCTGAAAGCGTTAGGGCTTGGAGGCTCCAGGAGCGTTTCGGCATCATGCCAAACTGAACAACATTGGCAAACCCTGTGTGACTGTGAAAACAACGTCCCAATATACCCTCAGAAATTTCTCAACAAACTAGGAGCATAGGTCAACGAGTCATGCAGTCACGAAGACCGCTAGACCAGAGGAAGGACCCAAGGTCGGCAGAATGTCTACTGTCAAACACGCAACAAACGGGACTACCCTTCGGACCACTCATGGACGAAACTAAGCATCGGACATTGTGGCCATTGGCCGTGGTCCCCTTCGAAAGAAGACAGTAACATACCAGCGACATTGTTTTATAGTTGCCCGCCTGTTGTAACCTCACGATTGAAAATCCTAAGCCCCGTTGAAGGTGATCCCACTTTCGTATCCAGGCACTTTTCTGGCAATTATTCCGGAATGTCTACACGGATCGTGGTGGTTCTCTGCTGGCAAAGCCTCTGTGCTCCAGCCGTGTATTCTTGTGTCATTTCTGCTGCTTCCTTTTTCGCTCATTCGGTGAAAGAATCAGATCACAACCAGATTGACTCGTATCGGCTGACAATACGCGGTATACGAGCATTCCCTTCGTCACGAGTCATAACAGGGAGCAACTGGTTACGGTGCCTATTTTCGGGATTTTGCCGTTTAACTTTGCTATCCATCCCCTTACCAAGGATCAAGCAAACTTATGCAAAATATTTGCAGATCCCCTCGGAACAGGCAATGTCTCAAGTTCGAATCATGCGCGACAAAGTGTGTAGGGATATTCCGGAGGGGATCGCGTACCTCACCTAAACCTTAACTCACTACGATCGTACGACCCTTGCAATGGTACCTCGCTCCTTACACAATCACGTAGGCCAAGCTTTCCCCATCGTCTAGCGCCCAAGCGGCGCTATGCTACGCCCAACCCCAACTTTCGAGTTGTGGAGACGTTGACGAAGGCTGCAGGGGTGGGCAGATGTAACATTAAAGCGGATGTTACATCGCTCGTAAGGGTGAATTTGTCGCAGCTTACATAACTGGTTCCGCGGGGTTTTGTGCTACCGCTGACCCCGGAGTTGTGCTGCCAGGTTCACACGGCACCAAAGCCCCGCGAAAACTCGTTGGCTCTGTTTTGTACCTGTACTACCGGAGATTCCGGGAGTTAATTTTGTGGTAACTACATTATTGTTCCCAGCAGGGAATCCGGGGTTGATTGGTGCGCGCACGACATTACCCCATATTCGATGGAACATGGTGATGTTTCAAAAAAATTTCCCCGCCAAAGCTTGACTCCACACACACCCTACAGTCTGCATGGCCATCGCACCACACTAGACTACGCGATGAAGTGGCAGCTGATGTCAAGCTGATTGCCAAGCCAGTGCCAGCGCTTTGACATACCCCAGCCGCTCCGTAGACACGGCTGGTTAAGCGACGACGGCAAGGTGGGGTAACCGTGGGCGTAAAAAATAAAATGGTTAGAGCCCTTGTCGTTGAAAACTAATGACGACGATGTATTGACACGGCGGTTAGAAGATGTCGTACGGTCATTGGATGCATATTACCACGATTTTCTAAGCCTTTCGAGGCGCCTCACGAGGCATTGACATGTTAGGAAAAATAACTGATAACAATAGTTAGATTAGATACAGCACCTAGGAAGCAGAATTAAGGTTTGCTTCGAGGTAGTCACTCGTCACAGGGGGTCAGACACAAATCAGTCAAACCCCACAACTGCCCGCGAATTGTAAGTCGCTTAGATACGCCTAGCTGCGAGTGACACCTCACTGCATTGCCATCAGCTGGGAAAAAATTTTTGTATGGGGATATCAGTTGTGCCGTATGCAAGTCAAAACAACAACACATTGGGTACAAAGACGTTTTGTAGGCAAGACATCGGGTGTAATCAATGCTGTTACCGTAGAGGCCGACCCCGCGGGGTCACCACCCAAGGGCCCCACCCTAGGCACCGAAGCCCCGTTCTCTCAGCGGCTACCCCATTGTCACCATTTTTTTTTTAGCTCTGGGGCGACGCAACATCAATGCAACCAAGTTGCAAAAAAAATAGAGTGGGGAAGAAGCAGCTTCATATATAAATAGCGGTGCGCCGTCCCATCATCATCAGATCACCCAGAATGTCCGACGAGAAGGTCACTCACAACGTCGACGTTGACTCCAATAGCTCAGGCGTCAAGGAGGTCGCCTCCAGCATTCATGAGGGCCCCCACTCCCACGCCAAGTATGAACAGAAGCACCACACCCAAGAGGAGATCGAGGCTTCGGGTCACTGGTACGACAAGAAACGCTTTGGTTTGCGTTACTCCGACGCCATGGTACAAGTCACGATGTGTGCGTTCGTCGTGTTCTTGACTCCTGGTATGTTCAACGCTCTTACCGGTATCGGTGCCTCCATTTCTGATGTTGCTACTTCCGACAATGCCAACGTCGCCCTTTACTCTACTTTCGCTACCGTGGGTTTCTTTGGTGGTACCATTTCTAACTTGATTGGTGTCCGCTGGTCGTTGGTGTTCGGTGGTTCTGGTTACTGTTTGTACGCGGGTTCTTTGCTCTGTTTCTACCACCAGGAGAACAAGGGGTTCGTCATTTTTGCCGGTGCATGGCTTGGTATTTGTGCTTCGGTGCTTTGGGCCGCCCAAGGTACCATTATCATGTCTTACCCCACGGAAAATACTAAGGGCCGTGCCATCATGGTGTTCTGGGTTATCTTCAACCTTGGTGCGGTGATTGGTTCGATTATTCCTCTTGCCGACAACTTGGACAATAAGGCTTCCACTGTCAACGACTCCACCTACATTGCCTTCATTGTGCTTATGTTCGTTGGTGCCGTGTTGGCGTTGACGATGTTGCCCATCTCCAAGGTGTGGCGTAGCGACGGTACCCGTGTGGCCGCTGAGAGACACCCCAACTGGTTCCTCGAGCTCAAGGGTTTGGTCCGTGTGTTGCGCAAGGAGCCCTGGATTGTGTTGATGTTCCCCATGTTCTTGTCGCTGAACTGGTTCTACACCTACCAGTTCAACAACTTCAACGCTGGTCGCTTCAGATTGTCCGGTCGTTCGCTTAACTCCTTGTTGTACTGGCTCGCGCAGATGATCGGTGCCGTGTTCTTCGGTTTCGTCATGGACGCTCCCATGTTCCGTCGTACCACTCGTGCCAAGATCGGTTGGGTGTCTCTCTTTGTGTTCGCCATGGTTGTCTGGGGTGGTGGCCTTAAGTTCCAGGACTTCACTCGTGAGCAGGTCACTGCTGGTCCTGACGGCACCACCGAGGTTCAAATTCTTGACATCCACGACGGCAGCAAGTACGTGGCTCCCATGTTCTTGTACATGTTCTACGGTGCTTTCGACGCTATCTACCAGAACTACATCTTGTGGTTGCTTGGTGCGTTGTCCAACAACCCTAAGAAGGTTGCGTTGTACGCTGGTTTCTACAAGGGTATCCAGTCCGCCGGTGCCGCCATCATCTGGAGATTGGACGCTTTGCACAAGCCATACATGGTCATGTTCGCTTCTTCGTGGGGCTTGTCGGCGGGTTCCATGCTTTTCGCGCTCCCCTTGATCTTCTGGAAGGTCAAGGACACCACTGACGCCGAAGAAGATGACATCGCTGACATCATGGACTCTGAAGAGATCGAGCCTCAGGCCGTTGAGCCCGCGGCCATTTAATTTACGTATGTTTACGATCATAATGCTAATGGATAAAGATTTATGAAAACCGCCCAACTTCACCACAGGTCACGCCTGGAACAACAGGGTCACCACATTCGACAAAGAATGCCGTCACTTCTTTTTTAACTTTATGGTAAAAAGCAAGCGAAGTTTATTTTCTTGGCGGTGTCGCAAATCTCTCGATTAGGAATAAACTGTCTTCCGAGCAGTTGGCGTCCACCAGTAACATTTGTGACGTCGTCTAGAATGAGCCCACTACGAAAATATCCGTCAGAGTGTATCCGCTCCCCGCTTTATCGTGTTTTTTGTTCACTGTCCCTAATGGTTTATTCCAATGCTATCCTAATCACTGCTTCAAGTACTGCTCACCAGCGTCGATGATCGCCTGGTAGAGACCGTCAATCAGGTCCTGGTTCAAAATGGGTGAGTTGAACACCACCCGGAAAAACTCGGGCAGGTCCAACGCCGTCGGGTTGGGCGAAAAGTCCACGAGGTAGCGGCCCTGGCGGTGCAACTCGCGCGAGATGTACCGGGTGACCTCGGTCAAGTCGGCCTTAGCGTCCTGCGCGGGGTTGTAGTAGAAGCACACCTGCAAGCACTTGGGCTCCTTGATGACGAGCTCGAACCGCAGGTCCCGGCCCACCTTCTGAACAAAATAGTCGACAATGTCGTAGGCATGGTCAACACGCTCGCCCAACCCCTCGGTGCCGTAGAACAACCACGCGAGGTAAAACTTGAGCGAGTCGGCACGACGCCCGCACCCCATGGTGCCGTCCGCCAAGTCGTAGTTGTCGTCGTCGTCCTCCCGCCCATGGAACAAGTAGGGGGCCTTCAACAGCATCAGCGTCTGGAACAACAGCAACTTGGGCACCAACAAGAACAGACAGGTGTTGGCCACCCCCAACATCTTGTGCGGGTTGACGGTAATCAGGTCAGCGAGCTCGCACCCTGCCATCCGCTCGCGGCGGGTGGGCAGGAAGATCACGTTACCACCCCACGACCCGTCGATGTGGAAGTGGCAGTTGTGGCGCTTGGCAATGGCAGCGATGTCGCCAAACGCGTCGTAGGACCCGAAAACAGTAGTACCTGCGGTGGCGTTAATGTACAAGGGGGTAAAACCATCGCCCTTAGCCTTCTCGATGGTGGCCTCGAGATCAGCCACGTTCAAAGTACCGTCGTCGTTGATGGCCACCTTGAACACGTTCTGCAGGCCCAAACCCATGAGAGTGGCCGACTTCTCCACCGAGTAGTGGCAGTGCTTCAGAGTAAAGATTGCAAATTTGTAGTCGGCGTTACCGCTAGTCTTGGTGTCCGGGTAGCGCAAGGCACGGGCCATGTGCATGGAGGTGATGTTGGACCACGAGCCACCAGGGAACGTGAGCCCGCCAGCGGTGGTCAGCGTGCCAAAGTACATCTGGGCGTACTTTTTCCCGATCTCGTTCTCGACCACCGACAACACGGGGGACACGGTATACACGTGGGAGTTGGTGTTGAGCACCGACAACACGAGGTCGCCCACCACTCCGATGGGGTTGTTGGACGCGTACAACTTGTCCATAAACCCGGGGTTCCACGTGTTGACTGAGTACTCCAAAATGTCATCGATCGTCTGCAACAACTCATCAGAAACACCCTGGCGGGTGGTGTCAAGCTTGGCAGCAGCGCTGTTCTTGCCAAAAAACTTCTCCTTGAGCACCAGCGGCTCGTGGTAGGTGCCAAGGGTGCCTTCCTGGTAGTTGGGAGAGCCGGGGGTGGCCTTGTCGATGTAGGCAAGAATCTTGGGCTTGAGCACAGTTAGGAGCTGGTCGAGCTCGGCGACACGGTTGGTCTCGAGCGAGCTGGAAAGGGCGTTCTTGGTCATGGTATGGTGAGAAATAATTTTGGAATTGTCCGTGTCAATGATGTAATCGCCACAGCGGTTACATGCAGAAGTCGTTGGCTATGCACCACATGCCGCGATAAACCGTCGAAAAAGGAACGACGGTTGTCTAGACGATGCGATGGGCCAGGCGACTAGGGTGCCTTTTGGCGGGTGGCAGTGGCGCCAAGGGCGTTTGGGGCTTGGTGGGTGGTGGTGGGGTTGCAGGCTGCACGTCAAACCCCGGGGTGGCTACCGAGGTTATAGACAGGGCCAGATCAATGCATGCAATATCGCGAATTGGTGGGGTTGGAGACCGGAGGAACGGTGGTGTAGTCCGAGTGGTGGCAGAGGGGTGCTCCGTAGGTGTTCAGTTTGTTTACTCGCATTGTCCGATTCTCCTCGAAATACATCCCAGATTCTTCGTAGATTGACGATGTTCTCTGAAGATATTCGTTGATACCCTTGTAAATGCTCGGAGAACCGCTAGTCCGAAAATAGCCACGACCGTTACGGTGCCTCGTGGGAATACCACGTTGCATCACACCCTACACTAACCCACCCCTCGGCTGGTATCTAACCTTAATCATTTTTCAGTCGTACTATAATCCCTCACAGCCGACCTCGTACAAGTACTATGTTCACCCATTGACAGGTCTACGAGCACCACCGGGTACCTGAGTTTCGCGACCCGACACCTGACGTACCTGACCAACCCCTGATACGCCTCCGACATCCCCCATACTCCTCCCCCACTGATTACGACGCCGGGCCCAATCTTCGGCACATTTTCGCCCGCACCACGCATGGCGACCCATCGAAGCTGTTGGAAGTTCGCCCCCTCACCGAAAAATTCCACCACGTGATCGTCCCTGGATCGCCCCCCACGCGAGCCAGCAAATAAATAGCCCGACAACCTTGCCCGACAACGAACACCATGGCTGTTGACCCCGAAACTACCAAGACGTTGCACCCCATTGTCAAGTGGGCCCAGAGATCCAACGCCGACGATGCCGCCAAGAACATTGTCTACCTCACTGTCGAGGTGTCCGACCCTAAGAACTTGGAGATCGACTTGACCGAGACTTCGCTCAAGTTCGCTGCCGACGCTTCCGACGACTCGGGCATCAAGTGGCGGTTCAGCCTCGAGTTCTACGAGGCCATTGACACCAAGGAGCTGAAGTACAACACCAAGGTCGGCTCGCACATTTTGTTCGTGTTGAGAAAGGCCAAGGCCCAGGAGGAGTACTGGCCCCGTTTGACCAAGGACAAGCTTAAGCACCCCTCGCTCAAGACCGACTTTGACCGCTGGGTCGACGAGGACGAGCAGGACGAGCACGCTGACGACGAGGACGACATGGCCGGCATGGGCGGTATGGGCGGCATGCCCGGCATGGGCGGCATGGGTGGTGCTGGTGGCCCTGGTGGCATGGACTTCTCGTCGATGCTTGGCGGTGCCGGCGGTGCCGGTGGTGCTGGCGGCATGGACTTCGCCAAGTTGATGCAGCAGATGGGCGGTGCTGGCGGTGCTGGCGGCGACGAGGACTTTGACATCAGCGACATTGCCGAGAAGATTGGCAACGCTGGTGACAAGGAGGGCGAGGAGGCCGAGGAGATCGAGGAGATCAAGAAGGACTAAGCTAATAGTAGATTAATATAAACGGAGACACGAGCGAATGTAGGTGGGTGAAGCGTATGGGATGTGGGATTTGGGTGAGTATATTGGGTGAAAGTAGATTGTATGTGGGACAATTTGGTGTATTGGTGTATTGGTGTGTGAATTTGTATATGATGAAAGGTTCCAAGACTCAATTGTTGCTGACTATCCGACTGGAACTATTGCAATGGAGGACATTGCGAAATTCAACAAACGCGAGGGATATCGAGTCAAGTCTTGGAAATATGCGGACATTTCGTAAGCGCGAGGACCAGCCTGCTCCTACGTGTTGGTGACCCACTTTGAAACGAGGGTAGCGAGCAGTACTGCCAGCCCAAAATTGTCAACAGTGGCCTCGGGCTCAATCAGCTCGCTCTCGCACACGTACCCGTGCGGAGTGTTGCCTAGAAGGTTCAACGCGGTGGTGATCTGCGAGCTTACCAGCCCGAGAGCCCACTCGACAAACCCGTGGAGGAACACCGTCTGCGTAACCGCCGCCACCAACGCGTCCTCGAGCTGGGAAGACGTAGAGACGTACACCACTGGCCACTGGTGGAGCTGGGTGATGTGGTACGGCGTGAGCCAGAACTGGTCGCGGAGATCGATGGCAAAGTCCGGGTGGTTGATGACGATGACGACCCCGGGGATGTCGAGGTGGGTCTTTATAGCGTCAATCCACTGGTCCCGGCCCTGACACCAGCGGATCATTGAGCCAAGTGAGAGATTAAGTAGTGAAATGAGATTGAGATGTTGCGAGTGAGAAAACTGGAGAGGTCTACAGACTGTTTGGAAAGGGACGACAGCGGACAAGCGACGAAAATTTGAAAGGAGACAGACAGACAGACCCAATCGGACACTCCAACTCTCACCCACTCTCCTCTGTCTACTCTTTTCTCTCACTAGTCCCGCTTATCTCAAATCATCTACAGTAAACGTGCGACAATACACCCACAGTACACAACTCCCAACACCAATCACCCAACAACAAGCCACCCATACACAAAGCACCCCACCAACCAAACACCCTAGCCCCATAACACAGCCACCGCTCAACACCCGCTCCACACCACCCTACCGTCCCGTAGCTCTCCCCACCACCTAACAGTCGCACTTTTCTCGCACGATCAAAGATTGAAAATTTTCCACTCACACCAAATGACCGTTGTTCGCCGGGCCAGCAGGGTCGCGACCATCCTCCGACACCAGGTGAGACTCGCCTCGACGGTAGCGGAGACCGGTGAGGCGCCCCAGGAAACCGCCGCTGCCCGCGAGCGCGCGGTGGCGGACGCCCTCGCCCGCGAAGAACAGGCGGCTGCCGAACGCAAACGGATGCGTGAACTCAAACAACACACGGTGGAGCAGATCCACGTGCTCAACAAGATGCCGCTGGCGTTGGCGGCCGAGCGCATGGCCAAGTTGCAGGCGCAGCTCGACAACTTGCCCCAGGAGAAGGTCAAGCAATTGGACGCCGAGCTCGAGGAGTTCATGCTGGAACAAATGGCGTTGCCGGTGAAGGAAATCATCAACCGCCCGTGGGCTGCCCACCTCTTGACCGCCGACGGCAAACGCTTCGACGACCACACCTCGCTGATCGGGCTGACAACCTCGTTTGCCGAGTTCCCCAACTTGAAGCCCACCGCGGACTACAAGGGCTACTCGGAGCAGGAGTTGTACTTGCGCCACCTTGCGCACCAGCGGCACACCGCCGGGCTCGGTCTGCGGTTGCACGACGTCTACCAGCCGCGCCGCGACGCCACCCGTCCCGACACCATCAGCGACATCACCGTGGCCAAGTTGTTGGCGGCGGGCGTGCACTTGGGCCACGCGCGCAGCTCGTGGAGACCCACCACCCAGCGGTTCATTTACGGCGAGTACAAGGGCGTCCAGATCATCGACTTGAACGAGACGATGGTGGCGCTCAAGCGTGCGGCCAACGTCATCCAGACGGTGGCCCGTAAGGGCGGAGTCATTTTGTACGTGGGCACGGGTAAGCTCAACTTCCACCAGCACCGGGTGCTCGAGGAAGCTGCTGCCCGTTCGCACGGGTACTACATTGCCAAGCGGTGGATCCCTGGTACCATCACCAACTTCGTTGAGGTCACCAAGCACACCGCGGAGGCGGGCGTCGACGGAGAGGCGCTGCGGGTGGAGGTCGACATGGGCGACCGTCCCACCGGCCGCCAGATCACCGACACGTCGTCGTTGATCAAGCCCGACCTCGTGGTGTTGTTGAACCCCGTGGAGAACCGCAACTGTATCGACGAGTGCACCAAGGCACGGGTGCCCACCATCGGGTTGTGCGACACCAACATGGAGCCGAGTTTGTTGACGTACCCGATCCCCGCCAACGACGATCTGGTGCGGTCGCAGGCTCTCATCACGGGGGTGTTGTCCCAGGCGGCTGCCGCTGGGGTGGCCAGCCGGGTGGCGTCGTTTGACGCCTACAAAAAGCGCGACGAGCGCCCGCAACCGTCCATGTAAATAGTCTATAGTCAACGGATGCAAGGGATAGAAGAGGGGGAGAATGGTAGGAAAGGAAGGGAAAGGTAGGCAAAGGGGGTTAGTAGGGCTGGTGTATTGGTAAGAAGGAGGGAGTGTTTGTTAGTGTGTCACTGAGTGAAAATAGTCATTAGTGTCTGGTAGTTACTTTGGTAGTTTGATTCATGATATGTGACCATTCAAGGCCCGTAGGCGACTATGTAGTGCTATATGCGAGTGGCTGGTGCTGCCAGTGCTTTGGGGTTTCAATCGTTGTGCACGGTGTTAGTGGCACTGTCCGAATGATGGTGCCATTGTGGTACACTATGATGCTGGTGCTGCGATGGCACCGATGTTAGTGATGATAGTGTGATGGAATGTGATGGTAATGTACTGTTTGTGTGGTTTGCTACGCTAAGCGATCACACGTAGGGACTTCTACCACCACACATCAACCATCCTTTAGTAGTTCATTGCCACTTTTGTCCCGTTCATCTCCTTGAACAGCTCCCGGGTGTGGAGCCCGCGCGCTGCGATCTCTTCGATGAACTGCTGGCGGTGGGCCTGCTGCGCCAGAAGGTACTGCTGCACCCGGTAGTCCTCAAGCGACGCCTGTCTGTTGTCTCGGATGCGGCGCTCCAACGTGTCGCAATCAAACTCTAGGTCGTGGAGGTCGAGATCGGCCGCGGCAGCATCATCGTAGTGGGCTGGCGGAGACAGCTCGCGGGCTGCGGGCACGGGGCTGAAGAGACGCGGACCGAGCCGCTCAACCACTTGGAAACACTCGTCGTCCCCACCGTCAATGTTCTGGCGGTGGTACTGGAGGAGCTCCTTTGCCGTGATGTGCATCGCGGGGTGCGGTAGGCAGGTCGCACCGTATTTAAAGGTGCCCAGGTGCTGGACGGCACCGAACAACCGTGTCGGCAGTGCCTGGGCGGGGAAGGACAGACGCGAAAGGGCGTGACTTGATGGCCGAATAGTCTATCTGGTATCTACTTAGCCCTTCAGTGTGCTGACTCACCGTGTGTCTCCTCTATCCACACTATGTGCTCATGATCTACTCTGCACAAAAAAATACGTCTAGTGTGATGTCATAGAAGTGGCACAATAGATCAGGGTCAGCTCACACCAGTTCACAACCGGGGGCCCAGCCCATCCTCCCCATGCTTGGTTCCACCCCAGCCGTATCCCAATTGCCTAGCCATCCCACGGGCCCACCGTGTCCCCCCACAGTAGCCGCACGCACTATGATCGCACCGCGCCTCCTAACCACACCTCTACCGCGACCAACCCCACGCTACATGGAACCCAAGGCTACCACCACCGCCTTTGGGTTGTCCAAGGACCTTCACACCCCGATATCGGTCAAGATTGGCCGGCTAGCAGGCGATTCCACCCGCGAATTGGCCACGCTAGCCGAGCGGATCGAGCACCCCGAGGTGTACCAGACAATGTCGCGGGTAGCACGCCACCTGGAGCTCTACGTAGAGGTCACGGCGTATGACAACGACAAGGCGTGCAACATCATTGGTGTACCTGTGCAGACCGCGTACACCCCATTCAATGGGGCGCTGCGGACGTGGAACCAGACGGTGGTGCTCCCCGTGGAGTACCAGGCGATGCCTGTGGAGGGATTTCTAGGGTTCCGGGTGTTTGAGATCAGTGACACGAAGCCGAGACTCTACGGGAGTGGCACACTCCTGTTGTTTGACCGTGAGATGTACACGTTGCGAAAGGGACCCCAGAAGGTGGCAATTGCGGTGGAGCAAGATGAGAGGAACGGGAACGCGAAAGGACAAGTGAACGACGAGAGACGTATGAATGGAAAGGAGGCTCCTGAAGATAAGAATGGAGACGAAAAGGAGGCTATTGAGCCTGAGACGAAAGCTGAGCGTGAGTCCACTAAGGAGCCGAAGAACGAGTCCAGCACCAAAGGCAAGTCCCACAACACACCAAAGGACAAGTCAAGGACCACAGACCATCCGTTTCCCGTATGCTACAGTGCAAAGCTCCCAGGCCTCACACGTGGCGAGGAAAACATGATCCGCTACGAGAACGGCGAGTTTCCCCGGGTCCCGTGGCTCGACAAAATGGTGCTCCCTACCGTGACCTCAGAACTGCTGGCTGGCGAGAGCCTCTACGTCGAACTCGCTCCGTTCGAGCTCCCCATCGTCTACCTGGCCCCAACCCACCCGTTAGCATCCCGACCCGAGCCCTTCGAGGACACGGCGCAGGCGCCAGCAGTGATCCTCAACTCGGTCACCATTGGAACCAACCACGCCAAGTTTGTTGCTGAGTACGATGGCAGCGACGAGGACGACCCCATCGAGGCCAAGTATCACAAGCTTGAGCGTAACATCAACAACGCTCTCTTGGATAAGGAGATCAAGCCGCTGCCCCAGGTGCGCGACGAATTGCTCCGGATTCTCTACAAGCCTGCCAGCATGGACCTTACCGACAACGAGAAGAACTTGATTTGGAAGTTCCGCTACTATTTCAGCAAAAACAACGCAGACACCTACACCAGTGCGGCCCTGTTTTTGCCCAAGTTCCTTAAGTCACTCGACTGGGACAACGACTACGAAGTTGACCACACATTCAACGAAATCTTGCCACGGTACTGGACGGTGGACAAGATCCACATTGGCGACGCTCTCGAGCTCTTGGGCCGCTACTTCAACCCACGGCACTTGGCCCCCGTGGGTAAGGTGCTCGCCCAGGCCCCAGGGGCAGACAACAAGCCAGAGGAGGACAAGACCGCCAAGATCGCCGCCCACGTGCGCTGGGTGCGCGAATTTGCCGTCAAACGGTTGCAACTAGCCAACAACGACGAGCTCTTGTTGTACTTGTTGCAGCTTGTGCAGGCGCTCCGGTACGAGGCAGCGTCCTACGGCACTGGAGACGACGGATTGGCGCTGCCGTTGGCGCAGTTCTTGATTGAGCGAGCAGTGGAGGTGCCCAAGCTCGGCAACTACTTGTACTGGTACCTCAAGGTGGAGAACGAGGACATGCACGGGCCCAAGGGCACCTCGGAGTCGGTGCCATTGTACCTGGCGATGCTCAACACTTATATCACCTCGCTCAAGAGCTACTGCTCGCAGCACTCGCCCAAGCTTCCGTACTACGCCCAGTTGAAGCGGCAGATCTGGTTTGTCAAGAAGCTCACGGGGCTTGTGGATATGATGCGGACCACGTTCAAGAAGAACGAGCCTACCGCACGCAAGCTGGAGTACTTGTGCGAGTATCTCGCCAACCCGTCTAACGAGTTTTCCAAGTTCCCTGAGCCATTCCCGTTGCCGTTGGACCCCGAGGTGATGGTGTGTGGGTGCTACCCATCGGAGCTGGCAGTGTTCAAGCTGTCGTTAGCCCCGCTTAAGCTCACACTCAAGACCGTCAGCCACGTAGACGGGCACAAGCGTTACGGCAAATACCCGCTCATGTTTAAGATTGGCGATGACTTGCGCCAGGACCAGTTGGTGATCCAGATGATCGACTTGATGGACCAGCTCCTAAAGAACGAGAACTTGGATCTCCGGTTGACCCCTTACAAGATCTTGGCAACGTCGCCCGCGGCAGGGATGATCCAGTTTGTTCCCAACGACACTTTGGACACCATTTTGGCGGCCCAGTACCCCGAGGACGACCAGCCCACACCCCAGGTGCCCCAGCCCAACGGTATCTTGTGCTATTTGCGCAAGCACTCGCGCGAGGACCGCCCTGTTTACGAGCCAGCAGCCAAGAGTGTGTGGTATCTGCCAGGTACCGGTCCCATGCGAACCGCTCCCGAGCCTCCGTTGCCCGAGTCCGACCTCGGGGTGCTGGCGGTGGTGATGGACAACTACGTGAAGCTGTGTGCTGGGTACTGTGTGATCACCTACTTGCTTGGGGTGGGCGACCGTCACCTTGACAACTTGTTGCTTTCGCCCAACGGCAAGTTCTGGCACGCAGACTTTGGCTACATCCTCGGACGCGATCCCAAGCCGTTCCCGCCGCTCATGAAGCTCCCGATCCAGGTGGTTGACGGCATGGGCGGGTTGCAACACGAGAACTTTGGCGTGTTCAAGGGCTACTGCTTCACCACCTACACCACGTTGCGCAAGAACCTGCTGTTGATTCTCAACTTGTTTGAGCTCATGCTTGATGCCAACATCCCTGACATCAAGCTTAACCCGGGCCAGGCGATTGAGAAGGTGCAAGAGAAGTTTGGTATGGACATGAGCGAAGAACAGGCGATTGTGCATTTCCAGAACTTGATTGCCGACAGTGTCCAGGCGTTTTTGCCCGTGGTGATTGACAAATTGCACTCGTTGGCACAGTACTGGCGTGCTTAGACAGGAGTTATTAATAGAGTTACAATTATATCATGGATATGCCACCAGGTGGGCCACCGAACACCTACCATACTTCTCTACGAGTTCTTTAGACCTTTTTTCAGTAACTAGTATATTCTATTGGATCATACCAACCCACCTCTACTCTACTTTCTTCTTCCCTCCCACAAACAACCGCCACAGCTGGTAGAGAGCGCCCCACACAATCCCCACGGGGGTCCACGTCACAAGCGTCCACCACCACGAGGGACGCACCCGGGCCACCACCGCGGCGACCAGCGCCTTCAAATCCTCGACACTACCGTTATTGTCCAACACAATGTCTGCCCGCCCGTTGCGCACCTCGGACGACATCTGCGACGAGATCCGCTTCTCAGCATCCTCCCGAGACAACTCAGGGTTGCGGGCCAAAAGACGAGAGATCTGGGTGTCAGAAGCCGTAGAAACGGAGATGGTAACCCCACACACTTTGTCAAGCCCGGCCTCAAACAACAATGGCACGTCCAACACCACCATCAGGTTAACCCGGAGGTAGGCACTGACGATCTGCTTGAAGATCTCGCGACGAACAGCGGGGTGGGTGATGCCATTGAGCACCTTGAGCCGCTCGGGATGGCCAAACACCGCCTTGCCAAGCGCTGGGCGGTTCAACTCTCCGTTGGCGAGGGTGAGGTCGTCGACATCAGCAAAGGCAGCGATCAACTTGCGATAGGCGGGGCGACCAGGCTCAACCACCTGGCGGGCAATGAGGTCAGCATCCACCACAGTAAGCCCATGTGTGTTTTTGAGCTCGTTGGACACGGTGGATTTGCCCAGGGCAATCCCTCCCGTGAGCCCGATAATCAACATGAGGAGTGAGACACCTGCATGGTTCGAGGTATAAGTGTGGAGTAACTTACAGAATCTGGTTAGACTATTGAAGTTAGAGCAAACTTGGATACCGCCTAAGCTACAGTGACCCAACACACTCTGGACAGACCAAACTACCTTTTCTTTACCGTATTTTTCACAACTCTCCTCTTGGCTGCCTTTTTCGTGCGCATCTATCGTAGAGGTACCCGATGCCGATCAAGATCCATGTGCTAGGCGCCGGGGCTATGGGCCAGCTCATGGCTCACGAGCTCTACCAGGCGCTTGGGAACCGGGTGGATCCCGTGCTTATCCTCAAAAACCCGCAAACTTTGGGCGCGTACGTCCGCAACTACCGGTCGCTGGTGACCGTGTCCCTGGCCGATGCCAGCGGGCAGCGCTACACAAGTACACTGCCACTCAGAGCAGTGACGGGACGCCGGCTTGTGGACGGACCCATCGAAAACCTCGTCATTCTGACCAAGTCCCACGTCACCAGCGCCGCTCTTCGTCCGTACGTGGACAGCATCACCCCAGCGACAAACATTTTGATGTTCCAGAACGGGATGGGGGTGATGGAGCGCTTGGTACACAACTACTGGCCCGACCGGACCCAGCGGCCCACCTTTTACCAGGCCATCACCACCCACGGTGCGTGCAAGCAGGACCCGTTCACGGTGGCTCACTTGGGAAACGGGGCAATCACCATGGCGAAAACGGACTTTGGGATGTTGGGAATTGACAAGAGCAAACCAGCTAGCGATACAGTCAGTGGAGCAGCCAACCCAGAATCTCGGGAGTCAATGCCCCCATTCATCGAGGCCATTCTCGAGCTGGATACCTTGAACGCCAAGGTGGTGCCTTACCCGCAGTTCCTCGTAGCCCAGCTTGAGAAGCTCGTCATCAACGCGTGCATCAACCCGCTCACCGCGGTGTTTGACTGCCGAAACGGCGATCTCTTGCTTGGAGACAAGATCGCCAACATCATCCAGCAGACGGTGGTCGAGCTGGCACGCATTCTACAAGCGGCTTACCCGTCGCTCATGTCGATCCCTGAGGCTCAAATGATGCTCCACCCAACACGGTTGGCGCTGACGGTGCGCGAGGTGTGCGAGGTAACCCGCGAGAACTCGTCGCTGATGAGAGAGGACATGCGCCATTTGCGCAAGACGGAGATTGATTTCATCAACGGGTTCCTTTTCTCGTTGGCAAAGAAGCACCGCCAGCCGGGTCACGTCAACCGCATGCTCTTGCACATGGTCGAGGGCAAGCTTCAGATGGCGGTTGCGTTGGAACGCAACGCTGTGCGGACAATCACACAGGGTTAGTCGACAATGATGTGCTTTGATTTGAAGATAAGCTGGACAGCGTCTTAGCCTACCGCTGACTCCCAAGATGGCGAATCGGTACGTTGAGCCACCACCGACAGCTCAAAATGCCCAAGAGCTCTAGAACCATCTTACCATCACGAACCTTCGGCAGTCGCCTCACACAACCCGGTGTACCCCGTTACCTGTATATATTACTCTATAATGCAATGATTATCCACGTATTCAACTCAGCTCCAACAAAGCCAACCCCTTGCGAGCGATCTCCTTCCGGTCGCGATACAACTGCTTGATTTCCAGCGAGGCACCCGGGGGGACCACCTCGTCTACAATGTCGTGCAAGATCCCGCTGAGCACACTCAGACTGCCCCGCTGGTAAACAGCCCCGTCAGTGTACCCAGAAACAAACGCATTGAGCCTGCGCGAGTCGTCGGGACGGTCCTCTTGTAGCACTGCCAACGCCACCTCAGTCCGGAAACTGGGACTACCATCGTACCCAATGGTGTAGTCGCCGTAGTAATCGTTGTCCCGCAACCAGTCACGGTGGTAGCCACTACGCTCTAGCCTGGGCAAGAGCAAATGCGTCACATCCAAGTCGTTCCAGGTGTTGGTGGCCATCACGAACCCATACTCGCACAACAAGAATTCGTTGGAGTGCGGCCCGTAGCTCAAAAAGAGCTGCTCGTCGGGCTTGTAGCTGGTAGTGGTGTACACTTGGAAACCCCGACCGTCGATTTTGAGCTTACACTGGTCTTGACACGAGTGGTTAATGAAATCAACGTAGGGGGCCATGGTAAAGTTGTCGGCCGCCGTGGTGCCCTGGGGCACCTCCATGTAGAGGCAACGAGAGTTGATGCACAACCAGCTGAGAAGGAAGTCTTCGCGGTCAATCGTGGTCCAAGGGGCCACAAGCGCAGACACTACTTCGTAGTCATCGTCAAACCGCTTGGCCACCTTGGCTGCGTGGGTCCGTGTCAGCACTGGGAGATCATCTTCCACTAGTGTACCCCGAACGTAGTGAACCAACGGCATTTCCTCGAAATCAGAAATTCCAGGCAACATGCTGAGAAATGGCTGCCAGAAAGACTTGGGCCGGCGTGCCTCGAGCGTCAAAAACATGCCAATGAGCTGGAACGACGTCAACCCATGAAGAGTAGCGAGCTCAAAGTGGGAATAAACCGAGGTGACGTCATCGGAAGCTCCTCCTTCGTACGGAAGGTTGATTACCGAGTACACGGGGTTGTTGTCCAAGTTGATGGAGGGGTTGTATCGGGTGATGTGTCTCACCACGGTGGTGAAGTTGACCAAAAAGTTGTGGGGGATGCGTAGAATAAGCAGCGGTTTGAGGGCACCCTCAGCGAAGATACCTCTACCAAACACCTCCAGCTCACGGACGACAATGTCAGGAGAGATGAACGTGTGGGAATGGGTGTCTACCGGGTCATGGCGGATCCAGGTGAGCAACTCGTCCATGCTGATGCGATGCGCGGTAGCCACAGTTATGGGGTAGCATCATAGGGTATATGGAAAAAGTGAAAAAGTGAAGCAGAGAGGAGTAGTTGGGAGGAAGTAAATGGGAGGAAGTCGATGGGAGGAAGCAAATAAGAGAAAGAAGGATTGAATCGGAATCGATTCAGCGTCGACTTTGACATTAAACCAGAGTCTATCGAATCACTGTATTCGAAGGGCCGATCCCTACTATTATTACTTCCCGTATTCAAACTCTATATGTTTTGATAGCGATTCAGGGGCAACAAAACCCCTTGAACCTTCACGATCTCTCATAGTGTTTATTGATTCATATACAAGCCTGTTGTTGACCAACCGGTGGGCTTACAACTCCTGAGACGGCTTGCCCTTCTCGGGCTTGCCTGTCTTCGCAGGCAACAAAGACTGGTGGATGTTGGGCAACACACCACCCTGAGCAATGGTAACGTGACCAAGCAACTTGTTCAACTCCTCGTCGTTTCTGATGGCCAATTGCAAGTGACGGGGAATAATACGCGACTTCTTGTTGTCACGAGCAGCGTTACCCGCCAACTCCAAAATTTCAGCAGTCAAGTACTCGAGCACGGAGGTCAAGTAGACAGGGGCGCCGGAACCGACACGCTGGGCGTAGTTGCCCTTTCTCAAAAGTCTGTGCACACGACCCACGGGGAAGGTCAACCCGGCCTTGGCCGATCTCGAAGTGGACGCCTTCTCGGACGAGCCTGCTTTACCTTTACCTCCAGACATGTTTGTTTGATGTGGGGACGTCCGACTGCTGTTTTTCTAGTGGTGGCGCGTGTCCTGCACCTGGGCGGATCCGGGAGATCAAGGGTCAGCGAAGGTATCTGAGTGGTAGTTGGGGGGCGATTGTTGTGTCGGTGTGAGAAGGGGTGTATCAGGAGAGCGTTAGGATTCAGTCATATGGTGAATATTTTGTGTTTTTGCGACCGTTACAGGGACCGATACCGTGCAGCCTTTGTCTTGATTCTTGTATCAGACCGCCAACGCGGGGCTACGCTTTAATTATACTAGGGTTGTGTGCATGTGGCGGTTATCACTTCGAATGTGTCAGTTTACGGTGACGAATCTGTACGTACAGCTTCCACCACGACCCCTAATTAACCCGCCACTGGCAGCACGCGTCGCAACTACCCACCAACCCATGACGCGTTTGCGCCAAAAATCTCAACTGCCACCGACAGTGAACGCCTTAGGCAAGTTGCTGGCGTTGGAGGCAACAAGAGACGCTTTGGTTGTGAGCGTGCCTTAGTTCGGATCTGACACGAATCGACCTAGCAATGAACGCAATATGCGTGAAACTGCGTGATTAATATTGTACACGTAATTAGGGACCCAATGGTAAAAGGTGGATCGGGCCCTCTGGTGGTGGAAACGGGCGCATACTTCGCAGTGCTGCCATCAACATTTGTTAGCGCATGACCCGTCCGTAAGCGACCGGTGGACGGGAATTGCTCGCTAAAACAATAGCCTACGCGGGGTTCAAAAATAAGTGTGAAATTAATGAGCTCTATTGATTAGTGGTTGTGACAAAGCCAAAGATTAAAAGGCAGCACAAAAAGTTGACCAAATGGTGGATCCAAAAGGTGTGGCGCACCCCGTACACCACACAGTAGACAATGCAATATAACAAGTAGGCCACCACCACCTGCGTAAACCGGTTCTTGCCAAAATTAGGAATGTTTCGCATGCGAGTCACCACCAACACCGGCAAAATCAGCAAGATGTTGTGGTGGGACGAGAAGGGGGTGGACCATTTGACGGCGACGTTGTGGACAAACACCACCAAAATGGGAATGTTGACGGGAAGCACCCACAACATGAGCACGAGGAGCGACAGCTGGTAATTGTAGTTGGACACCAGCTCGACACAGGCGTAGCGGCCCACCTTGAACACCTGCACAACCACACAGAGAATGTACACCACGGGGTAGGGGAGGTAGACCGCCACCAGCACGAGCACAAGCAAGGTGGCCACCACGCGGCGGTTGTGCCACAACCACTGCCACCACGTGGACTCCACGACCACAGCAGTGGCTGGAGCAGGCTCGGTTTTGGGGGGCTCAGAAGTAGCCTCCACGGTCTTCTCCGTGGTGGGGGGAGTCTTGCGGAAGAACCAACCCAACAAACCCCCTACCACGGCAATGAGCTGGGCACTAAAGTACACGAGACCCATGCCAATGGAGAAGAAGACGGGGCCAAGGAACCACAACATCGACTCCTCAAGCCCCAAGTAGAACGAGTTGAGCCGGTAGTCGCGTCTCAACAGAATGTTCACGTCGTTGGCGTCGCTCAACACTACGGGGTCCACGAGATCAAACATCCGTTGCACCCACCGCATTTTGAAGAGCGGGGTCATCACCAGGAGCACCACCACCACAAGAGGAAGGATGGGCCACGACGTCAAGTTGGCCATGGCCTGGGTGAACGGTGGCCACCGCTTCAGTGTCAGGTAGGCGCGAATCTGGAACACAATGACCGCCAACGTCACCAGCACACAGATGGCCACAAGTGCAAGCCGGTACCGGAGCACCAAAAGCCGGAGGAAATAGCTCCAGTTGAGCCGGCAGCTCACCAACAACGACCCCGAGGTGTCGGCCTGCCAGATCTGCAAGTTGAGCCCGCGCTGGTCGGGGTTGCCCACCACCTTGAACGGGGTGAACGGGGCGATCCCGTGCTTGGTAAGCACCATGCGTTCCTGGTGCTCCTCGACATACCACTTGGACTCGTAGGGCTCGTCGCTCCACTGGCGGATCAACGGGAAGAACGGCAGCGAGGTCTCCTGGAGCACGACGGGCCGGGTGATCACGGTGTAGGCCATGATCAGCGACCATGCGCCGGGGATCAGCACGTCAACCGTCATGGGCCGGTTGGCCGGCAACACGATTTCCTGGCCCCACAACAACAGCGCCATCAGACTCTTGAGGACGTAGCTCTCGGGCTGATCGTACAACTGGGCCACCAAAAAGTGGGACTCAGGCTGGGCTAGCCGGTCAATCACCACCACGTGGTCCCATCCGGCTAGACTCAGCGAGTTGTAGTGCATCGCGTAGTAGGGCTGGTCGCGCAGCGACTCGCGGAGGGGCTTGCCCGAGCGGGGAACCATGTTGAAGTCAAGGGAAACGTCGCGACACCGCTGGGTGATCGTGTCTGTCCCGGTGTCCACACCAAACTTACGTACTTCGCTAGAGTCATCGTCCTTGGGGGCCCGGCACACGAGCACGGTGGGGTTGATGTAGCCCTTGTCAATGAACTCAAGCCAAGCTGTGGGTGGAATCGACAGCAAGAGCGAAAATACCAGGTTGGGCTCGATTTTAAACGCAGTAACCCGCATCCCGGGCTCGGCCTTTTTGCTGGGATCGACCACCAACATCGCCGAGTCAGCAACGCGGTCACGGGTAAACTCAAAGGTCTCCAGCTGGTACACAGCCTTGTCTTGCATAGCATACGCCTCAAACCCCAGCAAGAGGTTGCGACGAAACGTGGTCATTCGCTCCTCAAGCGGTAAAGTCCGCTGGGGACGCTCGACGTCGACAATGTCCAACAACGTCCGAGCCAACTTGCGGCGCAACTGGTCGCACCACACAATGGCCAAGTGGTCGATGGGCGTCCAAACACTGGGGATCCCCGTGGAGTACACGGTGAACCCGTGGGTAGGCGGTACCAAATAGCCCAAGGTGGTGTAGTCTGCAGGCAAGGTATCGTCCAACCCGCCACCAGTGATCGACACAAGCGACACGTTGGCAAGCCGCTGCTGGGCCACCGGGTGCTCACGAAAGTCGTCGTGGACATACCCGTACCCGTCGTACCAAAAACGGTCGATGCTCAGGTAGAGCCGGATGAGGTCCCCGTCAAACGTGAGTGGAGACGCAGCGTGGGGCAGCGCAAGCGTGACAATAGTGTTGACGCTGTCCTTGCGGTACAGCGGGAGCGTCACCATCGTGCGTGCCACCACCCCTCCCATCAGGTGGCCCACCACCACCACCAGGGTCGGGGGTACTGGGTGGTCCGCATACAACAGGAGGATGAACGCCACCGCCTCGTTCAAGTACTCGGCCTGGTCAAGCATCGTGCGCCCATGGAACGCGGTGAAGTCCTCATTGAAGTCCGCGGTGTACACATCAAAGTTTTTCGTGGGACCGTGGTCGTCCGGGTGGTGACGGTAGTCGTGGAAGTAGGCGTCGGCAAGCTCGGCTGCTAGCGAGCGTACCTGGCGGAACAGGCCTGCATTCCCGGGGATAAACAACATGGGAACCCCGTCCAACAGCTGGAACCCGTCGTCCTCTGACGGAGGGAACGGGTCGGATCCCTCCTCACGGTAGAGGTAGAGCAGGTATTTGGATGCATATTTGGTGTGTGACTCGTCGAAACCAACTACCCGGGAGTACGCTGGCGACATATACGACATGTTACACCCCGGTCGATCGGGACCCTGCATCGGTTGGAGCCAACTGAACCCGATGAGGAGCATCATGACAAAGCCAAACGCAGCTACCGAAGGTAGGAGTCGTCGCATGGCAGATGGGGGCTTTGGATAGACAGCAGAACGCGCGGGGCACAACGGACGCGGCTCTGGTATGGGATGAAGCTGGCAAAAACCACTCCACTAAAAGCCTCGCTGGAGCCAAATGCAGGTCGCGAAGCGAGAGAAGAGGGGACAATCGGGGAATGTGTAGTGACGATGAGAAATGGAATTTGTGGAGGGGTGGCACGGGTTTACCTATTCAGTTTCCGCGAGTTGGCGGGTCGTCTCTACGGGTGGTTTTGCCACGGTTCCCCTGCGTATGTACGGACTACCGACAAGCCTCGGTGGTCACTCGTAGTGATTACGAACAAGTGGCGCAAAGGGGTAGGTGCGACGTGAAACGAGTGTCAGCCTGTACTGGCAATCTGGTGCTGAACCCCGGTCGGCAGCCTGGGTCTCTACAGTATTCCCAATGTGGCCCGAAGCGGTATCGATGTACCTTATCGCACCTGAGGTCCTATCGGGTCACGCGTCTCATGTTAGCCCACGGCCCAAGCATACCAATGCATTCCCAGAGGCCGTCCTGAACCCCCAGACCGCACTCCTAACCACGCGCGCTCTACTAAACCGTTGACACGCGTCCCCTCCGAGGACAATAACTATAATTGAAGTGCGACTGGCTCAATAGGGAATTACACGGTGCAAACCGGCATATTTCCCACTGTGAAACGCCGGTAACGCACATCGCTCTACTTCGGGACGGGTTATCGCTGTACCCAGAATTTGTGACATTTATGTACGTTTCGTTATGCTTCCTTCATCTCTTCGTCTTCGTCGGTGTTGGGCGGGTACTTTGACCGGATGCCCCGCACCATACCCTCGACATTCTCTCCCTTGTAGTCGTAGCCCAACGCCTGGGCCACCAAGTAGCCGCCCCCGCTGCGGACCTGCTCACTGAGCCGCTGCTCGGCCTGGTCAAAGAACGCACACCGCACCACGCTCATGATCTCGTGGGGGGTGGCATGCATGCATTCGGGCATCAAGTGGCCATACTTTTCCTTGATCTCCTCGTGGGTAAGCGAGTTGAGGTGGGCCTCGACCTCCTGGGGGGTCAACAAGTCGCGGATCGACGCCACGGGAGGCTTTATCAGCTGGAGAGCCTGGCGCAACGCGTCCTGGGTCGCCTGGTTGGAGGTGGTCCCCGTCTGGTTCGTCGTGGACTCTCCCTGGCTGGCAGCAGTGTCCGCGGTCGCAGGAGCCAGGCCCGCAGGCGTTTGCCCCGCATTGGCAACATTGAACTCGCCTTGCTCTTCGTCGTCCCTGTCGGGTTAGTACGTTGGTTCGTCAATTCTATTATACAGGCTGTAATACTTACTCGTCGTCGTCCAAGGTGATGGCGTCCACCACATCCTTGACAATGTTTTTGTCCTTGTCGGTGAGCTTGCCCAACTGGTCAATGTCGCCCACGTCCTGGAGCCAGTACAAGTGCTTGGCCCCCGACGACAAAAACGTCAAGGCAAACACCCGCCCCGTGGTACAGTTTTTAACGTGCTTGAACGACACGTCCCCGGGGATCAACAACAATTCGTCATTTTCCACCGTACCCGCGGTGCTATCCTTGCACTTCCATGTAAACGACAAAAAGTCGGGGTCGTCTGTGCTGGGGACGATTGTGATGTAGCCCTTTTGCGGCAACGGGGTGCACTTTCTCGTGTCCTCGTCGTACTGCACCTTCCCGGCGTTGAAGCGAATCGACGACTGTCTCATGGTGGAGGATGGCAGTCTCGGTGGCGAAATGGACTCTGTTTTTTCGCTGTGCGAGGACCGTGTAGTAGTAAGGGGTCCGGGTTAAGCGGACAATAGCGCACAAAACGTGGTCAGAGCAACCGAGGAAGCGACGGAACGGTGATCGGGTGACGAGATGCCACAAACTGCCCGATCGTTGCGTGATTGTGGTTAAGCAACGCGCGATGGGCAATACGAGGTCAACGACTACGAAAGGGGGAAATAAAATCAATCGTAGTGGGTTCCTAATGAGAAAGCCCACCCAATTGTCTACAAAGAACCACGCCACATAGCCCCACCATCCCTTAACCCCGCCACCCCATCTGCCCACTTCACCCCAACTTAGCCCCACCATGTAACGTGCATGAGAAAAGGAAAAAAGAATCGCAACGAATCTGAGTCGATGAACTTTCCCCCCGAAGACGTTCGAGAACTCGTGGCCGAGATCGCCCTGATATTGCGGCTGCGCAAAGAGACGCTTGCCATCAGCGAGGCTGCGTGCGGGGGTTTGTTGTCCGCCTACATCGTCAGTGTGCCTGGTGCCTCTGACTTCTATATTGGCGGCAAGCTCCTCTATCTGTTGAAGCAGCGGCTCCGACTCTCTGGGTGGGGTGACGACGATATCCAGAATTTCATGGGGCCGCTGGAACAGGTGGCGCTTAAATTGGCCCGCACAACCAAGTACGAGTTGGGGTCTACCTACGTGTTGAGCGAGACTGGGTTCGCTGGGCCCGGAACCGACTTGCACTTGGGCAGCGACGGCCCCGCCGAGACCGCTGAGGTGGGCACGGTGTTTTTGGGGTTGTCTGGCCCCACAATGCAGGCTCTGGCTAAGTACGCTACGGGGACCAGCGACCGCCTGGCGAACATGACAGAATTTGCGCGGTTGGGGCTCGAGTTTTTGGTGACCCAGTTGAGAAAATTGCAGTAGCCGCGCGAATAATAATGATACATAGTTAATGACCCCAAACGACATCGGTTGCATAATGCGGCTATCGCTCGCATCCTTGGACTAAACCTCTAACAACGCTCCCTAACTAGGCACAGTGCATTTTTCATACGCGTTCCCGGACTGTGTGCAGGCGTCGTTACGCGTTGGGTTTTCCCCTGAAGATACAATTAGCGACGCAATAGTACGGTGATCCGGATTTAGGAGTCGAACACCGCGACGGGTGAAGAACGGTGAGAACGAGCGAAGCGAAATCGTAGTCACGAGAGTCTCAAGTCCTTTTTGATCCTTCCCTGTTTCGTTCCCTCCCTCTGCCAACTCTATGGGAACCGGCTACCCGCCACAATATCATTTTTCGAGACGAACATTCCACGCGTAAACATCCCGTAGCCCGTATCGCTTCCACCTCTCCAGGCTCCCGCCCGGCGAACCGGACCCTCCTAGTAGCTTCCCCTCCCCGCCTCCCCTCCGGGTTGACCAGTGCAACCAGCAACCCCAACTTCCCGTTTGGTGGCAGCACTCCTCACGTGATTGATTTTGCAAAAAATACCGAGACGAGCGCGCGCCCACGATTCGAAAACAAACACCAGCGCACCCCTTAGTCGTCGTCGATATGAGTGCTACTGACGTTACAACCGCCACACCCCCCCAGGCTCCGGTTGACACGGTGCCTGCGGCGTCGTCGCTGGCGTCTCTCCCCGTGCAGGATATCAAAATTATCAAGCGGAAACTTAATGGCTACGTGGGATTTGCCAACTTGCCCAAGCAGTGGCACCGCAAGTCGGTGCGTCGTGGGTTCCTGTTGAACCTCATGGCCGTGGGTGAGCTGGGGCTCGGTAAGGCCACGTTGATCAACACGTTGTTCAACCGCGAGATCTTGCTGAACTCATTGGATTACTCGGCGGAGATGGAGGCTGACGACGCGGTCAAGATCAAGACCCACTCGGCGGACATCGAAGAGGATGGGGTCAAGCTCAAGGTCAACGTCATCACCGCGCTTGGCTTTGGCGAGTCCACCAACAACACCGATGCCTGGAAGCCGATTGTCGAGGAAATCAACCACCGGTTCGACTTGTACTTGGAGGCCGAGCTGCGCATCAACCGTCTGACGGTGCCCGACGACCGCATTCACGCTTTTCTCTATTTCATCGAGCCCACCGGCCACTCGTTGCGCGCGTTGGACATTGCCCTCATGAAGCAGGTGCACGAAAAGGTGAACTTGATCCCGGTGATTGCTAAGCTGGACACGTTGACGGAGGAGGAGATCGCGCTTTTTAAGCAGCGCATCATCGACGACTTGGAGTACCAGGGCATCAAGACGTTCCGTCCCCAGGAAGTCGAGGGCGAGGACGAAGACACGGTGGCCATCACCAAGCAGATCTTCAAGAAGTTCCCGTTTGCGGTGGTGGGGTCGACCAAGGAGGTGGAAACCGCGGATGGGCGCCGGGTGCGCGGCCGCAAGTACCCGTGGGGTATTATCGAGGTCGACAACGAGGACCACAACGACTTCATCAAGTTGCGCCAGTTGTTGATCCGCAACTTTTTGGAGGAGTTGAAAGAGCACACTGCCAACACTCTCTACGAAAACTACCGGTCGGAGAAGTTGCTGCGTATGGGCATTGAACAGGACAACACCGTGTTCCGCGAGTTCGACCCTTTCTCGCGCCAGGAGGAGGAGAAGGCGTTGCACGAGGCTAAGCTTGCGAAGATGGAGGCGGAGATGAAGGCGGTATTCCAGCAGAAGGTGCTGGAGAAGGAGAAGAAGTTGCAGCGGTCCGAGGCCGACTTGTTCGCCCGCCACAAGGAGATGAAGGACAAGTTGACCAAGCAGATCAAGTTGTTGGAGGACAAGAAGGCCCAGTTGGAAAAGCAAAAGACTTTGCCCCAGGACCCGACTCCCCTGGCCCCGCAAAAGAGCAGAAAGGGGTTCTTGCGTTAGATTGATTTTTATAGCTCTAATGTATGTGTTACAAATGGTTGCAACCTGCCAGTGAATATGCGGGATTTACGGACATGTCGCGTCCAGCCTGTTGGGCCAAAAGCGACGGCGGGTGTCACTCGCTGGAGGAGGGGAAAGTTGGCTGACGTCACGGGGTGTGGCTGAGGGCGCAACAATAGGCGAATGGGCCACCTACCCCCGACGGGCTAGCTGTCGTGAGTTGTCACCGGTGGTGGTTGTCACTGCATTCTACGTAGTGCCGCAAGCGCAAAATTCACACGAGTGAAACTCAGTTAGCATTTGCCATTGACCACGCTGGGAACAGCCTCGAGGCGTTATCCCATTGCCTCCGTAGCCAGTATCTATTCAGTATTGCAGTGCCACCACAGCCACCCAGCAAACCTCTACGTGCCCGGGCGGGATCACCGCCCCGAACACTCGTTTGCTGTTTTCTGCATTCGAGCAAAGATACCACGCGTGCACAGAGGGTCGTTCCCGCAGTCGCGCGCGATGAAAGGCAACCCTCATAAATCCCTTTGATACCAGCAAAAACATTCTCTATTGCTTCAATTGCCATGTCAGAGAGAACCGCCGACGCTAGAAGAACCACCCAGCCCGCTGCTACCGGCGGCGCCGCTGCCAGAAAGCACAACTTCCAGGTACGTACCCTCATCCTTTCGAATCGCAGCAACTGATGATTGCCACTGGACCAAGACGTTGGGCCATTGACCGAGAAAATGGGCCACAGCGTAACACAGACCACTGGTGCAATTGCCCACCATTAGATTACATAGGTGTGTGCTGCTGTTTGTTGCTTCAATCCATACTAACCCCCTAGAGCATCCAATTCGGATGGTTCCTTGGCCATGTGCTCACGGTACTCGGCACCACTTTTTACGCGTTGAGCTATGTGGGCATTGGCCGCAAGCTTGCCACTGCGTGGTACTTCCTCGCTCTCATCGGGATCGTTGAGCTGTTTGCCATCCTTGTGTTCCAGACCGTCACCAAGCGTGGCGCCAACATCGCGGTGTTAATCAAGGAGGACAACGTACACTACTTGCTCATTGCCCTCGTGATGTTGATTGTGCGCCCCTACGTGTTGTTGCCGTTGTTGCCGTTCGCCGTGTACTCGATTTTCCACGTGTTGGTGTACATCAACAACTACCTCTTGCCCCAGGAGAACCCTGCCATCACCTCGTTCGTCAAGCTGAACAACATCAAGCTGGTGGAGATCGGTGTGGTGCTTGAGTTGCTCTCGTGGGTGTGGTTCTTGGTGCGGTTGATCACCTTCAGACAACGGTCGGTGATTCCGTTCATTGCCTACACCATCTTCATCAAGATTAAGTACGAGAAGATGATCCTCACTCGCAACTACGTCAAGGATGTCGAGATCCGCATCGACAACATTGTCAACCAGGCCAATGTGCCCGCGGTGAAGCAGGCGTGGATTCTGTTCAAGCAGATCATCGGGAAGGTGGGGTCGATCTACTTGGTCAACGACTACACCAAGGAGAAAACCACTTAGTGTAATAAATAAATGTTCGTTCTATGCGTATAGCCCAAACACCGGTAAGCAAGGTGCATGATGGAAGCTGCAACTGCGCCCGATTTGGGCAACCTTTGTCTGCAAGCACTAGTGCGACTTTTCGTCATGATTGCGCGCATTGGCCTGGCTCGTAACAGACTGTGGCACGAAAAGAACCGTAAAGATCAGTCTTCAAAATCGTTGAAAGCATTGAATGGTGTGTTAAACCAGTCCATCAAATTATCGATTTTGAATAGATGACAGCACATCAACGTTGGCTCTTGCGGATAGCTGATTTCTCGGGCGTGTTGGTCAGATGTTGATCTGGCCACAATTACGTAAATGTGCATGACCGTTTTTCAGTGCCCGGTGAAAAATTCACCCATCCACCAAGGGAAATGTCAAAAAAACCTCTAATACGGCAGGCAATTGCCGGACGAACATTTAGGCAACATTGCTCGATAGCAGTCGCCAAGCACTAAAATTGGCCCCAAAAGGGTCGCCCCGTAATCTCGTCGTATTTTGATAATTACAGATTTTGCACCCATCAGGGCCACACACCATGGGTACTGCCACAGGGGTCCGCGCTACGGCACCACCACTACAGCCGCGGCATTAGATCAACGCATTGACTGATCAGGGGCAACTTCGGCCGCAATTTGATCATTTCACCGCATGCCACGCACGCAGTCGTTGACGCACCTGGGTTTTTTCATGGAACCTTATGGAACCTTCCACCAATTAAGCAGCCAGCTATATAAAGTGAAATTTTTCACTAGTAAATTTTTTTCATAATCTACTACAACTTATAAAATGGGTAAGGCTGTTGGTATTGACTTGGGTACTACCTACTCTTGTGTCGCTCACTTCGCGAACGACAGATGTGACATTATTGCCAACGACCAGGGTAACAGAACCACTCCCTCTTTCGTTGCCTTCACTGACACCGAGAGATTGATTGGTGAGGCCGCTAAGAACCAGGCCGCCATGAACCCCTCCAACACCGTCTTCGACGCTAAGCGTTTGATCGGTCGCAAGTTCACCGACGCTGAGGTCCAGGGTGACATGAAGCACTTCCCCTTCAAGGTCATTGACAAGGCTTCCAAGCCCGCCATTGAGGTTGAGTTCAAGGGTGAGACCAAGGTGTTCACCCCCGAGGAGATCTCTTCGATGATCTTGACCAAGATGAAGGAGACCGCTGAGGCTTACCTCGGTGACAAGGTCTCTGACGCCGTCGTTACCGTCCCCGCTTACTTCAACGACTCTCAGCGTCAGGCCACCAAGGATGCCGGTTTGATTGCTGGCTTGAACGTGATGAGAATCATTAACGAGCCCACCGCTGCCGCCATTGCCTACGGTTTGGACAAGAAGACCGAGGACGAGAAGAACGTGTTGATCTTCGACTTGGGTGGTGGTACCTTCGATGTCTCGTTGTTGTCCATTGAGGACGGTATCTTCGAGGTCAAGGCCACCGCTGGTGACACTCACTTGGGTGGTGAGGACTTTGACAACCGTTTGGTCAACCACTTCATCCAGGAGTTCAAGCGCAAGAACAAGAAGGACATCACCGGTAACCAGCGTGCCTTGAGACGTTTGAGAACCGCTTGTGAGCGTGCCAAGAGAACTTTGTCCTCTTCCGCCCAGACCTCGATCGAGATTGACTCTTTGTACGAGGGTGTTGACTTCTACACCTCGATCACCAGAGCCAGATTCGAGGAGTTGTGCCAGGACTTGTTCCGTGCCACCATGGAGCCCGTCGAGAAGGTGTTGAAGGACTCCAAGCTCGACAAGTCTCAGGTTGACGAGATTGTCCTCGTTGGTGGTTCCACCAGAATCCCCAAGATCCAGAAGTTGGTTTCCGACTTCTTCAACGGCAAGGAGCCCAACAGATCTATCAACCCCGATGAGGCTGTTGCCTACGGTGCCGCCGTCCAGGCCGCTATCTTGTCCGGTGACACTTCTTCCAAGACCCAGGACTTGTTGTTGTTGGATGTCGCTCCCTTGTCTCTCGGTATTGAGACCGCTGGTGGTATCATGACCGCTTTGATCAAGAGAAACTCGACCATCCCCACCAAGAAGACCGAGACCTTCTCCACCTACGCTGACAACCAGCCCGGTGTGTTGATTCAGGTGTTCGAGGGTGAGCGTACCAAGACCAAGGACAACAACTTGCTTGGTAAGTTCGAGTTGTCGGGTATCCCCCCTGCTCCTCGTGGTGTTCCCCAGATTGAGGTCACCTTCGACTTGGACGCTAACGGGATCTTGAACGTGTCCGCTGTTGAGAAGGGCACTGGTAAGACTCAGAAGATTACCATCACCAACGACAAGGGCCGTTTGTCCAAGGAGGACATCGAGCGCATGGTCTCCGACGCCGAGAAGTACAAGGAGGAGGACGAGGCTGAGGCTGCCAGAGTCCAGGCCAAGAACGGTCTTGAGTCTTACGCCTACTCCTTGAAGACCACTTTGGACTCTGAGGAGACCAAGTCCAAGTTGGACGCCGCTGACGTCGAGACCGTCACCAAGGCCGCCAACGAGACCATTGAGTGGTTGGACAACAACCAGACCGGTACCACCGAGGAGTACGCTGACAAGCAGAAGGAGTTGGAGGGTGTTGCTAACCCCATCATCTCCAAGATCTACGCTGCTGGCGGTGCTCCTGGTGGCATGCCCGGTGGCATGCCCGGTGGTGCCCCTGAGGAGACTCCCTCTGGCCCCACCGTCGAGGAGGTTGACTAAATTATGTGAGATGATAAACGTATAGAGATTAATACATTATAGAAAGTATGATGAACTCGAAATCTTGTGTAGATCCGTGGAAAAACGGGTGATTTGGTCGTGCGATAAAATTGGAAATTTTCGCAGGACTTGCCGCTTAGGCCACTTCGGGGTTAGGCATTGTGGGGAAATTGCCAAGCAGGTGATCAAAGTGGGGTTATCTTCAACGTATATAAACAGTGGCGCCCCCCACCGCTCGCGCCCATCTTGGTTTGATAACAATGGACCCAAAAACTGGAACTTGATAAACAACGTGTCTTTGCTACCAGCGTTGCTTTTTACCACGCACGCCAGGCTCCGCCTCTATGAGAGATGTGCTGCTCCAAATCCGGATTCAAAGCCGCCTAGGCCATTATATTGCGGGTAAGGAGTTCCGGCCTGACTCGGGCGTTTCATTTTGCACAATCAACGTCCTGCACCAGTCCGGCGTACATTTTCTGGGGAAACACCGGCGATTGTAACGGTTGATTCAACGGTGCTAAGCGAATCAGCCATAAGTGATGAAGAGTGTAGCTGTGGGCACCACGATAGTACACAAGTCTTTGTGGTACGCAACCCCAGTCTTCTCCAGGGTGGCCTATTGTCCCCATGCTTTTTTTCCTGGGGAAGGTTACGAACCTTAGAAACTCTCCACCGATTATTGGCTGCGCAGAATGGTTGCGAGCATCGATGGTGGGGCTGGAAAAGGGTACGAGCCAGATCGCTTAGGCACCAGCGACCTGGGGTTGACGGATAACCGATCTGGACCCTGACCACGTTCACGAAGGAGGAAACACCGCAGCAGCACCGGGAGGCGCGGAAATCTCCCCAAACTAATCCCGCTTCCGCAGCGTTGCTTACACATGCCGGCTATGACGTGATTTACCCCGGGAATTTGATTTGAAGCCCTCAACCATTGGTCGGCGCCGGAGTGTGATTATGCACGAGACATCCTAATTATATGTAGGTGGACCTATCTCGTGCATGGTTCCGGTGATTGGCCAATGAACGCTGTTGCTTCCCCAGAAAACTGAGTCAGTGACTCCTATATCCGACAGCGTGGTTTGCAGCCACCGCGACCGTGGCCCGGTTCCGCGGACGCTGGCGGTGCTCATCACCACGTACGTAGGCAGCTCACACCAGCGCGTTTGTTGGGCCATGGCGTGGAGGCTTGTAACCCGAGAGTCCCCTCTGGCTCCGCGGGCAACCCCGGGTGTTTGCGCTATCTGCACCTGGTGACTGTCGGAGCATAGGGTTCGTAGCCTGGGTCGTCTCCGAGATTACTCCGAACCACCGGACTACAGGATATGCATGTCGTAAAACGCTTTTCAGTGTTGGGTCAACGTTGACGCTGCCAGCTATAAAAAAGATGTACGTCGCCAGCTCAAAATAATTTTTTGCCCACTTATACATTCACATCATGACTACCCACTGTGTGGTTCACGAAGCCAACAATTGCCAGTTGAGACACACTCCCGATGAGTTTTTCAACCGCCAACCCAACAAGGGCCACCTCGAGCTGTTGGACCAGTACAAACAGATGTACCAGGAGCTGATTGCCGATCCCGAAAAGTTTTTCGCTCCCATGGCCGATGCGCTTGTGTCGTGGGATAAGCCTTACTCCAAGGTGACCTCGGGGTCGTTGGAGGACGGCGATGTCGCGTGGTTCCTCGGTGGTGAGTTGAACGCGTCCTACAACTGTGTTGACCGCCACGCGTTTGCCAACCCCGACAAGTTGGCGGTGATCTACGAGGCCGACGACGAGGCCGACTCCTACTCGCTCACTTACAAGCAGCTTTTGCAGGAGGTGTCGCGGGTCGCTGGGGTGTTGAACTCGTGGGGCATCAAAAAGGGTGACACCGTGGCTATCTACATGCCGATGAATGCCCAGGCCATCGTCGCCATGTTGGCGGTGGCGCGTATCGGTGCCATCCACTCGGTGATTTTCGCCGGTTTCTCGGCTGGGTCCATCAAGGACCGGGTCAACGACGCTCTGTGCAAGGCCATCATCACCTGTGACGAGGGCAAGCGTGGTGGCCGTATCGTCAACATCAAGAAGATCTGTGACGAGGCCCTTGCCGACTGCCCCTCTGTCGAGAAGGTGTTGGTGTACAAGCGCACTGGCTCCGAGGGCATCCACATGGAGGCTGGCCGCGACTTCTGGTGGGACGAGGTGACCCTGCAGTTCTCTGGGTACTTCCCCCCCGTGTCCGTCAACTCCGAGGACCCGTTGTTCTTGTTGTACACCTCGGGCTCCACCGGAACCCCCAAGGGTGTGGTGCACTCCACTGCCGGCTACTTGTTGGGCGCGGCCATGACCACGAAGTACATCTTTGACATCCAGCCCGAGGACGTGTTGTTCACCGCTGGTGACGTTGGTTGGATTACCGGCCACACCTATGCGTTGTACGGCCCCTTGATGCTCGGGGTGCCCACCATCGTGTTTGAAGGCACCCCTGCCTACCCCGACTACGGGCGGTTGTGGCAGATTGTTGCCAAGCACAAGGCGACCCACTTCTACGTGGCTCCCACCGCGCTCCGCTTGTTGCGCAAGGCGGGCGAGGCCGAGATCGAGAAGCACGACATCTCGTCGTTGCGGACTTTGGGCTCGGTGGGTGAGCCCATCTCTCCCGACATCTGGGAGTGGTACAACGAAAAGGTGGGCAAGGGCCAGTGCCACATCTCCGACACCTACTGGCAGACGGAGTCCGGCTCGCACTTCATTGCTCCCATTGCCGGTATCACCCCCAACAAGCCTGGTTCCGCCTCGTTGCCCTTCTTTGGCATCGAGACCTGCATCATCGACCCTGTCTCCGGCGAGGAGATCAAGGGCAACGACGTCGAGGGCGTGCTTGCCGTCAAGCAGCCGTGGCCGTCGATGGCGCGCTCGGTGTGGCACAACCACACCAAGTACATGGACACCTACTTGAAGCCTTACCCCGGGTACTACTTCACCGGTGACGGCGCTGCCCGTGACCACGACGGGTACTACTGGATCCGCGGTCGTGTTGACGACGTGGTGAACGTGTCGGGCCACCGGTTGTCCACCGCCGAGATCGAGGCTGCCTTAATCGAGTCGCCCTCGGTGTCGGAGGCGGCTGTGGTTGGTATCAACGACGACTTGACTGGTCAAGCCGTCATTGCCTACGTGGCTCTCAAGGACGAGCCTGCCGCCGAGCTCAACGGCGACTTCACTGGCGACGCGGCCTTGGACCTCCGCAAGAAGTTGGTGTTGCAGGTGCGTGGCACCATCGGTCCGTTTGCCGCGCCCAAGTCCGTCATCATCGTCGCCGACTTGCCTAAGACCAGATCGGGCAAGATCATGAGACGCATTTTGCGTAAGGTGTCGTCGAACGAGGCCGACCAGTTGGGCGACATCACCACCTTGGCCAACCCCGAGTCCGTCGAGGGGGTGATTGCCGAGTTTGCTAACCAGTTTGGCAAAAAGTAACGATACTGTACAATACATGATATTAGATATGCTATGGTCACCGGCGCTGGAGTTTGCGCCGCCGCTTCTCCTCCGCCCGCCGCTGCTCCTCCATGAGCTCGCGCTGGTCCTCGGCCATCGCCCGGCGCCGCGACCGGGTTTCCTCCTCCAACACCTCGGCCCCCGTGGCCTCCATGTCGTCGGAGTCGTAGTCGTCGTAGCGCGTGTAGTACAGCCGCTTGCGTCCGCGGTTGAACATGGCCCAGATCTCGTCGCGGTCGTACTCGGCGCCCCCTTCCTCGCCCTCCTCCACTCCCTCGTCCATGCTGTCGTCATTGACGACAAAGTCGTCCTCCTCCTCTTCATCGTCCTCGTCATCGTCGTGGCTCTTCTTCCGCTGCTGGAGCCGCTGCTGGACCGCCTGCGAGGGCTGGCGAGCCACGGGTTTCGGCGCAGGCCGGCCCAGCGGCGGCCGTTTCGAGCCCATTTGCGGGCGGCGGGGCTCGGGACGCTCCAGGCGCACGGGCCGGTCGGGCTGCGCCCGTGCTTTGGCAGCCATCCGCTCCAGCGGTTTGAGTTTGCGCGGTGGCTGTTCCTTGGAACCTCCCTCGGGGGTCCGTTGCTTCAAACTGATCCCCAAGGTGGTGGTGTCGATCTTCTTGGCCTTGTTCATGAGCTCGTCAAACGAGAGCTTGGGCCGGGCCGCCCGCACAGGCGGGTCGGGCAATGCAGGTTTGGGTTTGGCCGCCGGTTTGCGCCCGCTGGCGCCGCTGGGCTTGTGGGACGACCCACCCGTGGACCGTGCCAGCGCCAGTTTTGGTTTTTTCTCGGGCAACCCCTTTTTCGCTCTCGCTTGCGCCTCGGCCTTTTCTCGCTCGAGTCTCCGTTTCTCCTTGAGCTGGGCCACCACCGGATCCACCGGTCGGGGGCCGCTCGCCACCGCGGCCGGCCGGGGCGAGGGCGACGGGGAGGCGGAGGGCTTGGGCAGCGCCAGCAGCGTCTGCTGGACCTTGCCCTTGTTGTTGAGCCTCTGGAGTAAACTCGAAACACTCATACCGTGCAACCCTGGGGTGTGCTGGTAAAGAGTAAAGGTTTGGGTTTCTGTGCGGAGCCGCACCGCGCTACCATGTACGAGATGGCGACCCTCAGAGGAAACGTGGAGAGGAAAGACGTTACTGGCGCTGTTTGTGGTGGCGTTGGTGTTTGTGTTCGTGTTTGCTCTTGCTGAAGTTCGTTTTGTGTCTTGGGCTGATCCATGATCTTCGTGTTTACGATCATGCGAGATCGACACTATGATCGCAGTGCTCGACGGCGGGCTCGGGACGGAGTTGGAGACCAAAATCCCGAGGGATGACAAGTTTAGCCCGCTCGGCCACCCGCTCTGGCTGGGCCAAGTGCTTTTGAACCGGCCCCAATGGGTCGAAGCGGTCCACGCAGACTACCTCCGGGCAGGGGCCACCATCTTGACCACGGCCACCTACCAGTTGTCGCAGGCAAGCTTGGTGCGAGCTCAGTGCGGCGACAGTCTGGCGGTGTGGAGTAGTGCGGTGACCGTGGCCACAAACGCCATCCGAAACACGGGGATTAACGCCCGCATTGCCGGGTCGGTTGGCCCGTACGCGACGTACTTGGCCAACGGGTCGGAGTACACGGGGAAGTATGGCGGTATTACGGAAGCCGAGTTGGTGGCGTACCACCGACCGCTTGTGTCGTTTTTGGCCAGCGAGTCCCGGGTCGACATGCTTGCGTTCGAGACCATTCCCAATATAGTGGAGCTTCGCGCCGTGGTAGAGGTTACAAAAGCCGTGTCTAAGCCATACTACATTCTGATGAACGCCACAGCGGGCGGTCTTGTTGACGGAACGCCCCTAGAGGAGGTCATTAGCGTACTCAGCACGGTTCAGGACACCAACTTCATGGCAGTAGGCATCAACTGTGTGGACTTCAAGACCTGTGCGGACACCATCAGGGCGCTTTCTCGGTTTCCCGTGTTTGTCTACCCCAACATGGGCTACGAGTACAACCAGCAGGAGGGGTTCTACGGGGTCACCTACGACGACGACGCGTGGACAAAGGCAGTCGAGGAGTGGGCCAGCCTCCCAAATGTCCGCGCCATTGGCGGCTGCTGCAGCACCCGCCCCCACGAAATTGCCATTGTGAAACAGGTAGTCAGTAGAGAGGATTAGTGTAACCACTATTGGTGAGGGGTACCTACTTTGTGCCACCACCAGGTGTGGGATACCACTTTGTGGGCGTGAGGGGACGACTCCCCAATCAGGTAATCATGCGTACAGGAGGTTGTCAAGCAGCCGACCGCATTACACAGCAAACCACATCGACTCAAGGATGACGTAATTGGCGGGTGCGTTCCTTGCCCACCTGAGCCCTTCCCCACTTAGTCTCCTGCAACTGCCCTCCTTATCAGCCGCGCGGCTTATCAATCCTACATCCAACGGTGACATGGGTTCGTAACACGGTGTCAATCACCTGTCACCAGTCTAGCCCCAGGGCCGGGAGTTCGTAATGATCGTAAATTCGTCGACATACATGGACTAACTACAAAGTCGTGACCGGGCCAGCCGTCTCAACTCCATCCTGGTCGGTGGCGATAGTTGGTTCAAAAATCTCCTCCGACCCTTCCGCCACCAGCGCGGGGCCGAGCTTGGCCACCACCGGACGGTAGTAATCAACACACTGCTGTCGCAGCGAAAACCGCGCTACAGCACTCACTTTCACCACTTGGTTCACAGGCATCCAGCATCGCAGCGCGGTTTGCCAGCTGTTGACGGTAAAAACTCGGGCAATCATCGTGACTAGTCAAGGAAAGTAGCTGAATATATAGAACGGTGGAAAAAGTGAAAATTAAACCCCGTCTCCTGTCGGCGTCGGAGTATATATATCGGTCTGGGGTAGATTCCGGTAACCCGGCAGGAGCACTTGTATGCATGATGACAATACCTTTTTTTTTACTGATAATGCACGATCCGGATAAGGAGCGAAGGTGACTCAACGGCGGAGAAACAGGTGCGAAAAGTGGTGACACACGTCCGATCCGCCAGCCGAAAACGCGGTGGCCCGTTTGGGACAGGTCAATTCAATTGTCGGTGGCCCAGCGCGTCATCGCGCCCCAATGGCCACGGCGGGATCACCACTTTAGCCCTTCCCCTCATCTTTCTTTTGCTTCAAGGTTGCTTGGTGCCCCTGAGGTATTGCCAGCCCGGCCCCGGCGATCGCAGGATTGATTCCAACAGTTGCACAAGACATTGTTCCAAGGTTGCGGGCGCTCCCTTCGACCGAGGATGTGTGTAGGTCAAATGAAAAAATCGGTCATCCATTGCCGGTGTTTGACAATCAAATGCACTCCACGCGAGTAAGGTGAGCCCCCTAACAATCGCCTGTCCGGCCCGCTGATCGCCAACGTGAAGGTGACCGCCGTTACTGACTACTAACTGGTTAGCCACGCCATTAGCCGACTCACATGTAGGATTTATCGGGAGTACCCCCACACCGCGTGGGCTGATTTATTGGTGGCCCGATAGTATGCCCGCCAACAATGCTCGGTGACAGCCCGTTCGGTGCAGCCGGCTGCTGCTGTCGAAACCACCCCATTTGTAATGGTAACTGACCACGTGACCGCTACCCCCACACCGTGGGGTGGTGTGTAGGCAACCCCGGAACCGACGAGGCCCGGTTGTAAGCAATTTGCGAGGTGGGGGAACCCCTGTCCACCCCTCAACGTCGCTTCTCGCGCTTTTCCCACCGCGTTCCCCATTTATCGCCCCAACTAATTCCTCTCCACATCATTGGCCCCGCAGGCTAACCGCATATCCCAATTGCGCAGCAGGTGTGTACACTGGAGACACACCCGCGAACTCGCCCCAGACAGTGCGACTCCCCACAACTGGATTTGCCGACGTAATTGGCCTGCGGCGAAAGTGAGAGTACCCATAGCAACAGCCAGCGACCCCCGAAAACTATGACCGCGGGCTGGACTTTGAAGCCAGCGTTGCGGGACACCATCTACAAATATGCTTCCTACAAGCAAACACCGGTGCTGTTACGACAGATGGTGCAGTTCGGGCCCACTCCGCTGCCCGGGCTGCTCTTCTTGGCTCTGCAATTCATCTGCGAAGAGCTCCCCATCCGGCTTGCGAAAAAGGTCAAGGACCTCGAGAATGCCCCCTTTGGGTTGAACAACATGCCGCTGACGTTGAAGGTGCGGGACTGGTACGCCCAGCTGTTCGAGGAATTGCTGAGCGTGCCGAAGCCCAAGGTGCTGGAGGAGCTTGCCGAGTTGTTGGCCACCGGAGACGGGTCTTCCGCCTCGCCTATCGAGGAGGAGTTGCCTCAGGAAGACCCCAGTCGCGAGCGGGCTCCCGACAACGCCATGCCTTACGCCGATGACGGAATTGTGCTCAAACGCCACCAGACCCACCGCCACGGGCTGGGCATCGACGACGAAACCAGCCCCACCTACGGGCTCAAATACTACACGCCATGCCAGATCAATATTGTATGGCCCAAGGAGGTGTACGACTACAACAAGGCGGTAAACGACGCGCTTGTCAAGATCAAGAAACGCCATGACGCCACCGTGGCCACCATGGCCCAGGGTGTGCAGGAGTGGAAGCTGGAAAACTCCAAGGTGTTGGTCAACCTGCAGATCCAGGCGTTTTTGGACAAATTCTACCTTAGCCGCATCGGGATCCGCATGCTCATTGGCCAGCACATTGCTCTCAACATGGCCCAGGCCCTGCCCACCAAGCAGCGGATCCTGCTGTTCCTCAACGGGTCGCTGGGCGCCAAGTCCAAGTCCAACTACGTGGGGGTGATCTGTACCGAGTGCAACGTGCTGGACATTGCCCAGGACGCCATCGAGACCGCGTCGTACATCTGCGAGGACTACTACGGGCTCATTGAGGGCCCGCAGATCCAGTTGATCACCTCCAACGAGGACATCAGCTTCATGTATGTGCCCGGCCACTTGATCCACATGCTCTTTGAGACCCTCAAGAACCTGTTGCGTGCCACCATCGAGTTCCACACCCTGCGGTTGAAGCGCAAGATGTTGGAGGAGAATCCGCGGCTCAAGGAAAAGGACATCGACATCAACGACTTGGACTACCCTCCGATCAAGGTGATCATCTCGGAGGGCACCGAGGACATCGCCATCAAGATCTCCGACGAGGGCGGTGGCATTGCCACGTCGCAGGTGCCGTTGATCTGGACCTACTTGTACACCACCGTCAACGAGACCCCCTCGCTTGAGACGGACGAGAACCAGCTGCTGTTCAAGGCGCCCATGGCCGGGTTTGGCTACGGCCTTCCCATCTCGCGGTTGTACGCGCAGTACTTTGGCGGCGACCTCAAGTTGATCTCGATGGAGGGCTACGGCACCGATGTGTACTTGCACTTGAACCGGTTGCTGAGCTCGTCGGAGCCGTTGCCCTAAATAGGGAATATAAATTCATGGACACTGCAAGTGTGTAGGCCAGCGGCGTGGGCTGCGGTTTGTAGGCTTGTGCACGTTTAATGTAGACGGTAGCCTACGGGTGGATTATAACAATCCACCACCAGGTCACAAGTTACTAAATCACGATTCACCGAATCACGACCACCTACCAAATCACAACCACCAAATCACAACCACCGTATCGCAACCACCGTATCACAACCCACCATACAACTAACCACATCACTATCACAACGGCACAACCATCATTACACCACAATACAATTCACCACAACGAGGCCCATCGCTTTGACCTATTATGCTCCACCGATTGACCCACCCCTCTCAACGAGGTCTCTGTCTCTCCCACGGCCACAATTGACACCATGACCCTGTCAATTCGCCACCATTGTCAAAACTCGCTACTGGCACTCGCTACTGTACCTCCAACAGACTGGTTCGCTAACAGATCATCGGAGCCAATCGAAGCACTCCGATTGTTCACTGTAGTAGGGTCGATTACCCGTGGAACACGCCGTTTCCAGCGTCTCTACGCAGCCAATGGGGAAACTACAACCCCCGTGACCTCGCTCGCCTCCCACGACCTTCCCCAACCGGCCAGCCCACCCACTCCGACGACCGTTGACTCACGTCTCCGCGGCCGCACTCCGCGGCAGACTGAAGGTGGGGTAAGAGTCATGCATAAATCCCATGGGCCTGCGAAAAAAGCAATTCACGACATCGGGGGCGCCAACTAGCGAACCACGGAGCGAAACACGAAATATATGCCCGATCCCAGTCACACACCCCGCCCGTGCACTCGAGCGAGCGCTGGTGGACCCGTAGCCCCGTTTCTCGCCCCTCGGTGCTTCCCATGTGATTACCCCATACTGTGCGAAAAAACAGCAGGCAATTGCCTCGGGTAGAAAAAAAATCTTATCACAATCAAACAATCTCCATCATCCCAGTCCGAACCCGAACTTGACCCAGACTTTCCATTACACACAACGCATATCCACACATGTCTGCACCAAGAGCAAAGCCCTGGGAGACGGGCTCCGACGCCGGCGTCGCTGCTGCTGCCGCTCCTACCACATCCTCCGCATTACCCACATCTTCCGCCACCGCAGGCGCCACGGTACCCGAGCGCCCAGCAAGTTTAGCCCAGGACCTCAATAACGTGGGCACCACCGTCAACTCCTACGGCGGGATGGGCTCGTCATATCCGTCGTCGTCCTATGGGATGGGTGGCATGGGCGGAATGGGAGGCTACGGCGGGTACGGCTCGTCATACGGCGGTGGCTACGGCTCCAGTTACGGGGGATATGGCTCGTCCTACGGCGGGTACGGCCTGATGTACGGTGGCAACCGATTTGGCCTGATGTACGGCGGATACGGGAGCGGAATGTATGGCGGTGGCATGTACGGCAACGGCATGGGGGGCATGCAAGGCCCCGGCGGCTTTGGCGAGGGCACCCAGGCCACCTTTCAACTTATAGAGGGCATCATTGGTGCCGTGGGCGGATTTGCCCAGATGTTGGAGGCCACATATATGGCGACCCACTCGTCGTTTTTCACCATGGTGTCGCTTGCCGAGCAGTTTGGCAACCTCAAAAACGCCCTCGGGCTGATCCTCGGGATCTTTGCATTGATCCGGTTGGTGAAAAAGTTGTTTGCCAAGTTGACCGGCTCCAACTACGGGTTGAACTCCAAGGAGTTCGCCAAGTTCCAGAGCAAGCAGAAGAAGTTGGAGGCTGCCGCCGCCACTGCCGCTGCTGCTGGTCCCAAGAAGCCCCGCATCTCTTTTAAGCCCTTGCTCTTATTTTTGGCGGCGCTGATTGGCTTCCCCTACCTCTTGAGCAAGGCCATCCAGAAAATCAACGAGCGCAACGCGCAACGCCAGCAGATGCTTGGTGGGGCCGGCGCTCCCTTGGACCCCAACAACTTGCAGTTTGCGAAAGCACTTTACGAGTTTAACCCCGAAAACCCTCAGATGGAGTTGGAGTTGAAGCCCGGTGAGTTGGTGGCGGTGTTGTCCACGGTCGACCCCACGGGCAACGAGTCGCAGTGGTGGAAGGTGCGTTCGCGCCAGGGCAAGATTGGCTACGTGCCCGCCAACTTTTTGCAGGTGATTGAGCGCAAGAAACCCGAAGCCATCGCCCCAGCACCGGTGCCGGCCAACATTGTGCACGGTCCCCCACAACAGCCGGCCGCGGCTGCCCCCATGGACGAGAAGATGAAGCCTTAATGTATATTTATCCTGATAATTTCAATAGCACGAGCAAATGGTTTTTGGTAGATTATTGCATTTGTTTCAACATTTTGCATTATGTCAATTATTTTACCGAATTTTACATGAATCATAGACAAGAGTGTATTAGCAGTTCGATCCTTACGTATGTATTAATTGTTTACTCCTTCTTGTTACCACCAAAGATCCGGCTGAAGAAGCCTTGGGTCTTTTCGTTAGCCTTCTCAATAGGCTCCACCACGTTGTCTGCCACGGCCTCACCAGCCTTGAGGTTGGCGGCCTTGGCAGCCTCCTCGGTCTTCTCAGCAGCATTCTCAGCAGCGTTCTTGACCTTTTGGGCAGCCTGCTGAGCAGGCTCGATCACATCGTCAGCCAACACCTCACCGGCCTTGACGTTAGCGTCTTTAGTAGCCTGCTTAGTCTTTTCAGCAGCGTTGACGGCCGCATCCTTGGTCTTCTGGGCGGCAGTCTCAGCGGGCTCAATTACGTTCTCGGCGATAGCCTCACCAGCCTTCACATTAGCGGTCTTGGCGGCCTGCTGAGTCTTCTCAGCCGCGTTGATCGTTGCCTCCTTGGTCTTTTGAGCAGCGTTCTCGGCGGGCTCAATCACGTTGTCAGCAATGGCCTCGCCAGCCTTAACATTGGCCGTCTTGGCCGCCTGCTGAGTCTTCTCAGCAGCGTTCTGGGTGGCCTCCTTAGTCTTCTGGGCAGCATTCTCCGCAGGTTCGATGACATTGTCAGCAATGGCCTCACCAGCCTTGACGTTGGCAGTCTGGGCAGCCTGCTGGGTCTTGTCAGCAGCGTTTTCAGTAGCCAGCTTAGCCTTCTCAGCAGCGTTCTCGGTGGCTTGCTTCGCCTTCTGGGCCGCCTGTTCCGCAGGCTCAATCACATCGTCGGCCAACACCTCACCCGCTTTTTGGTTGGCGTATTGGGCACCCTCCTTAGCGTTCTCCTTGACCTCGGTAGCCTTCGCAGACGCCTGGTTGGCGGTCTCTTTAACGTTCTCCTTCGCCTCGGAGGCCTTTGCGGAAGCGCGGTCAGCAGCCTCGCTGGCGTTCTCCTTGACGTTCTCCTTAGCCTCAGCAGCCTTGGCAGAGGCCTGGTTTGCAGTCTCCTTGACGTTTTGCTTAGCCTCGGTAGCTTTGGCGGAAGCCTGGTTTGCAGCCTCCTCAGCCTTTTGCTTACCCTCCTGGGCAGCCTGTCTAGCCTCGCCCTTCACATTCGAGGCTCTGCGGTGGACATCATCCTTGAGCTCCTCAGCACCTTCTTTCATCGACTCCTTGAGCTTGCGACCGTCTTGGGCAAGCTTCGAAGCATCGGCCTGCGCGTCTCTTTGGAACTGATCAAGAGAGGCCTGGTCAGTGGCAGAAATACGCCCCGCAGTAGCCTCCATGTCGTGCTTCAATTCAGCACCCTTTTGCTTGGCGTCAGCCTCAATTTTGTGACCAGCCCGCTGGGCATCCTCAATGTCCTCAGCGAGTCTTTGGCCCGCTTTCCGGTTAGCCTCATCCAAATCATGCTTGATCTTGGACTGGTAACGCACGGCCACGCTGGGAGTACGACTGGCAACCCCAACAGCCTTGACGCGAAGTTGACGACTAGCAATTACACGAAACATTGTGTTGATTTGTGTTTGGGTTAGTGTCTGAAGGCGGGTTTTATATTGCTACCCGGTTGTGACGGCACATGTGGCGTCGCAGCAACTATACTTGCTACCACACGCAAGAGGCTGGGCAAATGAGCAGAGATGTAGATGGGGGCGCAGAGAACACCATGCTTTCATACTACAGTCTATTTGTTGATTTTGGGCGTCCGTCTCTAACATTCGCTCCTTCTCGCGTAACCATTAGCGAAGCAAGGATGCAAGACGTTTCGTGGTAACGCAATCCTTAGCCTAAGAACGTAAATCCCGCTCGTCTGCGCTCGAGATTTACTGACACCACTATTTGCAGCCGAGGAATCAAGACGCTCGCGTCCAGGTTCATGTCATTGTACATAAGGGGCAATCTAATATTGGTAAAGAGCAATGCAACTGTCACCAACAGAGGAGTGGGGTGACACTCGGGTAACACTCAGCAATGGGCTGAACAGTAGAGCCTCAGTGTAAATCACACACGGTCTCTCCATACACTTTTCCTTAGTATTCTAGGGAACCACTTTTGCAGCCTTATCCATTATTCCCTTGTGTCCTGCATGTATTCCAGGTACGGAAGTAAGCGGGTAAAGCCACTTCGAGAGCTCTACCGTGCCAGAATAGAGGTGGAATCAAGATGATAGAAGTCCATTAACGCAAGTTTTCGAGTAAACATCTCGTTTCAATTTTTATTTCGGAAGTGAGGCATTTGGTTGACTAAATTGTGGCGAACCTGCTACAGTGGATTTCGAACTGTTTTAAATATATTTATCGTAACCTATTATGTCTATTACACCTTTAGTACACAGAATTATACAACAACCATCACCGCTTACTTCTTTCTGAAAGAGCAGCCCTCGGTCAACTTGGCCTTACCACCGGTGGGGGTGCACAACACAGTGGAGCAAGAGTCGCAGGTGACGGCGGTCTGAGCGTGGGAGAACACGGTGGTGATGTTCAAGCAGCCACCGCACTTAACGTCCATGAAGAAAGATCTGGGAGCCTGGACAAGAGTCTTAAGCTTGTGCTTCTTGGCCTCGGAGGCAGCAGTAGGGTGCAACAAATCCTGAACCAAAACCTAAATTTGTTAGTAAAATGCTGGGATAACACTGAAAATACGTCTGCAAGGAGGGTAACCCGTTTCTCGTATGGAAAATCGTCTTAGGTTGAAGAGACAACACTTGGCTGGTCAACGATGGTGGTAGGAAATAAATTTCGAATAAAGAGCGGTTCGCTCTTCGATGGGACACTGAGGTGGAGTTGGATAACAACCTGGTACATTCGTATTCATCTTAGGGGTCTGTTGTGGGTACATACCATGTTGTCTGTCTATGTGTGGATTCCTTCTTTTGAGCTATCAAAATTTTCAGTTCGCACGCTAGCCTGGCTCCACTGCGGCCTGTACACAGGACCGATCCCCAATAGACGCGAAGGCCTATGCATACGACACAAGCACGTGATGTTAGGGTGCGCAACCCTAAAGGGAAAGATACGGAAATTGGTATACTTGTTGAGGCAATGAAGAGCGTGGGCTTTAGTCTGTTATGCTGCGATGGGTTGTAGGTTGTTACAGCATTCCGATTTTAAAACCCGCATGTAGAAAGTCTGCCACTCGGTAAGGCTTTCAGTTGGCTACGATTGTAAGGTAAACTAGCCAAAGGCGTTCACAAAACAGCTCCCTGAGAAGTGGATAGGATGAGATAATAAGGTAGATATTATAGTACATCTATGGGCGCTAAAGTAAAATATTCAGTGTCTTATTGCCTCAGTCTTGCGTTTCAAATGATAGGTAACATACGATACACATGAGTGGGTAGGCAGTATTCATTGCGATTCAATCTACAAAAACCAGGTTCTCCAATTCCAATTGATTTACCAGCAACACCTTCATTGAATAACATCATATAACCATAATACAACTATAAGTATTTTGTTGTCCAGGAATTCGCAGCCGAATCGTGCATGCATGTCTCCACAACGAGACCAATGTCGGCAGACCACCCAAAAGAAAAAGTTCCAAAAAAAAAGACAATAACCGGCCGTTGCCAGGAATGGCGAGGGATCAAAGTTGATCATCCTCTCAATTGCCAAAGACTTTTGAAGGTCCCTGGCAACTGCATTCAGTGCGGCGGACATGGTTATCCTATAAACTGCTATGTAAAAAAAGATGCTAACTAATGCTAACAAAATGAACTAAATGAGAGGCACTGGCGAGCCAGCAATGCAGATAATTTGTGTCTATAAATTTTGGAACTTTTTTGGGGGGTGGACCGCTAAGGGCCCCGTATTTCGACATGCAACACCATTAAAGCAACGAAAAACCCGACAGCCACCTTACTTCGTGGGACGCTTTTGCTTTCTAGCAGGGGTCACCGGACGAGAGCCAGCCCCGACCGAGGGAGGGGGGTAGCGCGGCTTCTTATCAGCCGGCTTCAAGATCTGGAACGAGCACAACAAAGACTCGTCAACCAGCATCATCGCCCCGGCGTTATCAAACTCACCACAATAGTTGGGGGCAGAGAACAAGGTCACCAATTGACGCTTGCTGAAGAACTCGTACCCGTCCTCGACCACCTGATGAGCACGGCAAATCAAATCCATGTCGTGTTTCTGCAAAAACCGCAGCACAACATCGGGACCAAATGTAAATGAGACACCACGGTCGTTCTCCGACCATCCTGTGATGTCTTTGTCGGGGTCTGACCACAACAAGTCGCAAAGAAGACCGACGTCAGGGATGTCAGTGGGACGCATCACTCTGCGGATTTGCTCCATCGAGTTCAAGTCGGGCGACAAACCACCGTGCATGGTGAAGATCTTCTCGTCGATGATGGCGGCGATGGGCAAGCAGTTGAAGCAGTCGGTGAAGGTCTTCCACAACTTAATGTTGTAACGACGCTTGCACTCGTCGTAAAAACCGTAAATACGGTTGATGGAAGCACACTCGTGGTTACCACGCAAGATGAAAAAGTTCTCAGGGTACTTGATCTTGTAGGCAAGAAGAAGACAAATGGTCTCAAGCGACTGCTTTCCGCGGTCGACATAGTCACCGAGGAACAAATAGTTGGCTTCGGGCGGGAACCCGCCGTACTCAAACAACCGCAACAAATCGTAATATTGGCCGTGGATGTCACCACAGATTTTGATGGGCGCCTCCAACTCGAGCAAAATGGGCTGCTGGATAAAGATTTCCCGCGCCTTAGTGCACAAGTAGCGGATTTCGTGCTCAGCAAGCGTGACTTGCTTGCCTGGTCTCGACCCCCGAACTTCGAGTAATCTATCGACGATGGAATCGATATCCGCCTCTTGGTGATCAGTCATGGTATGGGGACAGGTGTTTTGCTGCGGGCGTTGAGGTGTGCTGTGGGTGGCGAGGTTGTTGTTTTTTTAATTTCGTCGCTGGCAGTGAGGGGGGAGGCAATGGAACGGAGAAAATTTTTTAGCAACTGGTCACGTGGCAGAGTGCGATGTGATTGGGTTATCGGCAACACGATGCCGGGCGTAAAGACACGTCAATTCCCCACATTCGGTCATGGCTGTATTAGGTGCATCCCGAAATGGCTAAATGCTCATCTTCGGTCAATTGGCCCATGTGGGTCAATTGCTTCGTATGTGATTAGGAATTGACAAACACTACTAGACTGCGGGTGGCCCCGTTCACGTGGCTCGGGGTTGTGAGGCCGCGCCAAGACCTCGTACCCACGCCGCTCAATGGTGTTAGGCAATGCGTGTTCGTATTGCTCAGCATAACCCTAAAACTAGGGAGAAACATTTTTGCCACCATCGGTCTCAGCCGAACTACGGCGTTTTGTGGTGCAACGACTCGGTAGCACCCTTTTACGGTGTGGCGAAAGTGAATGTGTAAGCATTGACCTGATTGTACGTTGTTTGGGCGGGCAGCCCGTGGGCGAGATCTTTCCGTATTTTGCCGGTGACATTAAGCCTCCGGCAAGCATCTGCAATAGCTACATATAACTCGCTTATACATTGGCAGCAATAGATCATGTCAATTGGCTGACACGTACGATCGTCGACGGGAGCTTTGATTCGCGTAGTTCTGAAACCGTTTCGGATAGTGTCTCAGATTGAGCTGACACCACGCCTCATGACCCTTTTTGAGTTCACGTGCTTCAAAGGGGTCCACGGCGTCCCATGGTGACGCAATTGCCTGACTCTACTCGGTGATCCCCTTGACCGCCCTGCTTGTCGGTGTCTGCTACTAGCAAATCTTTACCCCCACCGTGTAGTTGTTACGTTACGGAGCGCTGTGCAGGACCACATTTTGCATTCAGACAACCACTGCATCTTGTGACTCCAATGGCAGGACCATTTGAAAACCACTACACGTGTCGACGAGTAGCGCCCAGCGATCAAAAGGCATGCTCTGTTTGCTACAAACCCACTCCTAACGTGTTGATCACTGATAACAACGTTGATTTTTTCTACATTTGTGAAGCCCACTTGGTTGATCCCCAGTTTGCCTCAGCGATAAAGCCAGATGAGTACCACGAGCTCGTCAAGACACGCATCGACTTGGAGGGCAAGATAGACAAAACTACCCAGGAACGCTACAAGCACAAACCGTATATGTGGCAAAAGGTGTGGAGTCTGAAGCCAAAGGAAGAGGACAAGGACAAGCCGGCAGCAGACAAGTATGGCGAGCTCACCAAGGAGTTGGAACAGCAGGAGCTGGAGTTAGAAGAGACGCGCAAGAAAATCGATGGCTACAAGTTCAAAAACTACACCCTAAACGACTCTATGTACAAGGTGCGCCTCAACAATTACAACAACGCCCGGGCAGCCAAGGCTCGCAAGGCGAAAATCGAATCAGCGGGATTCTTTCCGGACGTCCCCAAGGGAACCATATCATAATAATTATATATTTGCATTTACAACATCATTAACTTCTGTTGACGACCCGCTCGTCAAGCCAGTTCTCCCATACCTCGATCTTGTTCTTAAGCACCGACCCGGCAGCAAAATCCATGTTCCCCTCCAACTGCTCAAACAGAAACTTGCCCAGCTTCGACCCAACAACACCCAACCAAAACTCTCGAAGGGTCTCGCTGTCGACAGGACTGGAGTTGTCCTCCATGTCGTCGTTCTTGTCAATCGCACTAAGCTCGTTCTGAATGAGTTTGTTGATTTCCTCCTCCATCATTTGCTTGACCCGAGACGCCGGGGTCGAGTCGAAAAGGTCGTTTTTGTTGACGGCAAACAAAAAGTCAACCCCATTGTGCAATCGCTCGGTGATCAGAAGCAAATTGAACAAGTACTTGCAAACGGTATGTGCCGACTGCTTAAACTGTGAAGAGTCAATGACAAAGACAATCCCCTTCACTTTGTGAAGAGTAATTTCATCAATGATAAGCTTTTGCAACAAATTGAAATACTTGAGGTGGCCAGGGTAGTCAATAAGCTGGAAGGGCTTTGCAATGGAAGGGTTGGCGAAGGGGAGACTAATGGTACCGTAGTTCGCTTCAATCAGCAGCACCGTCAGAACCTTCTCCCCTTCAGCCACTTCATCCTTCTCGTCCTCGTTCCACTTGTAAAAGATCAGCGTTTTGCCCGCGCCGTTGATTCCCAAGATTAACCAAGTGGGCTTGGCCAGCGACGGGTTTTTGGATCTGGTCTGAAAGAACCAGACAATCATTAAAATGACAAGGCCGAGTACGACCGTCACAAGGCCCTTTTGTACGTTGTCCATGTCGGTTGACCGTTTCACCTGCAGCTCGCTGAATATCAGATGGTACGATCTGGTGCGGCTGCCGCCTCAGACCACGATAGTGTGAGAGTTGACCGAATGAGTGTTTACTATGTACAAATACCTAAGATGCCAATAATTCTAATACAGTGGGGTCAAAGTTGGCGTAGGCAGAGAACCCATCCACCTCGTGTTTTTGAACCACTACTAAACGGTACAACGACGCGTCCCATGGATAATACCAGTCGCCATACGTAGTGAAGTTGAAGTCGTGATACCAATGCATGAAGTCAACCCATATGTTCAGATCGCGGTCAAAATAATAGTCACTCAATAACAGAAAGGCTGCGTATAGATTGACAAGACGCAATGCCATGAGCTTTTGGTTGTACACGAGCTCGTAAAAGCTCGAGTCAAGGAACGCCACAATGTGGAAAAAAGGGACATCGTTGTTATATTTAGCCACTCTGAACGTTTGGTTATTGAACGTGGCAATGGCCCTTCTCAAACAAGCGATGGTTTCGGAGCCGTCCTCCTCGCTGGATAGCTCTTCAAGTTCTTCCAAAAACTTCTGGTATATTGGAAGAATGGGAATCGCTGAATCTAGCATGGTGTTGTCTAGGAAAAAGCCACGAAACGTCGAGCACGCCAACACTGGAGCACACAAGTGTTCGGTGTCCATAACGCCTCGAATCAATGACAAAAAGTCGTGGCCACGACGGTTAAAATCGATCAATGGCATGATCTTTTGCGGGTGTCCTCCGATGTACTTCAACATGAACCTACTCGAAACCATAATTTCCACCGCTTCTTCCTGGTTGATTCTGCCCTCATTTATCCTGGGCATCATCGAGTTGATCCGTGTCACCTGCTTGTCGAAGTTAGCCACCGAAAATTCGTAGAGACTTGAAAGTGAACCGCTTTCATCCCCAGTGAACAGTAGATTCGAAAACGTGTGCACCACTCTGTTCGTTCCATACTCCCGAAGGAGCAAGATACCCGTAAAGGCAATAACACTAGTCTTCACCAATTCCAGATTGAGAAGAAGCTCAGGCATAACCTGGTTCCACACAACGAGTTGATATTTGTCACGCGTCGCCCGGAATCGCTCAAACCCCCTGAAGCCAAAATAGTGGATGAGGCGGTACTCAAACCGGGACAACCCCAAATGTTTTGAAACGCTATTGAGCTTGAGCAACAACGCATTGTTGGGCTCATGACAGCTTGGAACCTCAGGAAAGCGTTTTCCGGTAGCTTCGGCTTGGTTATTACAGCTAGCGGTGTTGGAGAGCACGCATTCACGGTCTTCGGTGGAAGGTAGCGGTGTGGACGACAACGATGACGCTGAACCTGTCGATGAGCCACTCTGTATTTCCGGGTACTCGCATACCCTATTGGTGGCAGTGCAGTACTCACATTTGGGCCGTGCAAGGTCACACTAGGATTAGTAGATGAAGTATAACATAGATTAGGCACTACATACCCCAATTTTTAGTCGCTTACAGCTGGCACAGCCATACTTTTTTGGTCTTCCCATGTATGATTCGTGTTTCTGCTGGTGGCAAATCGATCGGACCCTAGCGCTTTGGTTGCGAGCCCTGGGAAATCGACGGACGTTTATATGAACACCCAAATGGGTACGGCTGAAGATCGGCAATGGAAATAATAATGTCGTGCTCTGTCTTCTTGCTCCGTCTTCATGATATTGGTTGAGACACCTGACCCTTTTTCGCGTGACCTGATACTTTGAGTAAAATGCGGTTCTGTTATGCAGATTTGAGAAGCTTGTTCGACAGGCATATTGACAATTGCGGTAAATGAGGCCTCAGGTGGTACTAGGGACCTGCTGTTGTGCTTGTTGCACCAAGAGGTAATGTTCTCCATCATTTGGGTACACCCATGTCTCGCTTTTTGTCAACTCGAAATTGTGCGAGCGGAACCACTCAATGTAGTCTATCCACATGTTGTTGTACGCCAGCACATACATGTGGAACCGCATACAACTACATGCGAATGTGAACAACACGCGTAAAGCCGGCAATTGCTTTTGCCAAACCAAATCCATGAACTCTGTCGGCACTGCCATCATCCACCGGTATATTGCGAACGAATTTCCCTTCGCCACCAGGGCGTTGATGAGAATTGCGAGCAAATTGATTGCGGGCACCAAAATATGGTCACCGTTCAAGTCAGCTGCCACCATGGCGCACCATGGATCCATGTTGGGCGGAGGTGCAAATATCGGCTCTCTTGGTACCTCGTATATCGACAGGAACTGTGAGTTAATGAACACGGGTGCAAATGTAGTAAAGAACTCTCGAAGCCCCCGAGAAAACGACATGTAGTCTGGTTGTTGTTTGTCAAACAGAACAAGCGAAAGGAGCCTGTGGAGATGCACGGTGACGAAGTCTAAGATAAACAAGTTGCACATGGCCACCTCCACGAGCACCTGGGACTTAGACTGAAGCGTCCAATTCTGCGGGGTGAGTTCGGCCACCTCCAGATTGAGGATCTGGAGCGAAGAATTGAACCCAAATTCGAGCTGACGGTAGGTGTACTCCAGCTCTTCGTCGTAATTGCGGGGCTGCTGTCTACGACTACGAGAAACAAAGTAGTCAAGTTTTTCCCGACAACACCCAGCGTATCGCATGGCACTATACGATAGCAGTAACCTCCTCACAAGCTGAGAACTCATGAACAACGAGGGTAGGTCAAAAGCAAATATCCCACAAATGGGCTCGGTGGACGCTAACGGGGCGTAGTGGATCTCAACACGTCGTAATAGGTAATCTAGAAGGCGTTGGTCATATTTGTTGAGCCCTGTGAACTTCCGGGGGGCGTTGATTTGGTGGAACGATAATGAAGGTTTGGAGGTATCGACCGTATCTTCAACAGACTCAGTGTCAGCATCGGAATCTGGGGTCCTAGATCCCCTATCGGAGCTGAACCGCTTCGTAACGACCTGCGACTCCTTCGGCGGAGTGGCCAGTTTCGATACGAAATCGGGGTACTCACAGTCTCGATTGCGGGCATTGCAATACTCGCAGCGAGGACGAGCCAAGTCGCACTTGATCTTCAGTCTTTTGCATTCTAAGCATGCAAACCGTCGTTTTACCATTGGCGTAGCGGCATACAAGCGGCAGAAAGTGAACTACGGCTAAGGTCTAGAAATCCGGATTTGACCGCCTGTGTGCAGGTTACACAAATGTCGTTGAAGTCAAATAATGCATTCGGCACCGATATAATTCCGGGATCCGACGTGCGGCAGCAGCATTGCAGCGGGGCGTAGCTGAGAGGGAGGGGAGAAGCTATGAAGCGTATATTGTTGAGTCGTTAAATGCATATGTTTTCAGCCTGAGAGTGGAGGCTGCGGGGCGATCTCGTCACCGAGCGCGAGCGACGCGGTTGCAGCTTGGCCAATTCCACCAACCCATCGATTGACAATTGTTGCAATTCGCTGTAGTCACTGAACCGGAACCGCAACCGGTGGACTAGCGCCACCTGATAGATTTTTTCGTCAAACGTGTACATCCACTTGTCGTAGATTTTCATGTTGTAGCGACGGTACCACTCCATGTAGTCCAGCCACATATTCAGATCCTCCAGCACGATGAAGTCGATGAACAAGGAAAAACACAGATAGATGTACATGATCCGCAATGCAAAGAAGTTCTTTTGATTGACCAAATCAAAGAAGGGAGCGTCCGCTAGGAGGAAGAACTTGCACAAGTCGAGGTGGAACCCGCTCTGGGTCAACTGGTGGGTACAGGCATTAAGAGCCTGCAAGGTCTGCAGCAAGGTATTACGGGTAGTTGGGGGAATGTAGGCATCAGCCAAGTCGTTTACGAGTGGCGACAATAAAGGTAATGGGTCCACTCGCAGCGGAGGCTCGATGGCAATGATCTCTAGGTAGATGTTTCGAAATGGCGACATGTAAAAACAGGGTGCCCACATGATGAGCGTCTCGATCAAACCGCGGGCGATTCCCAAGAAATGCAAAGTACTTTCGTTTTCCTCGTCAACGAACGCAACAAGGGGCATGAGTTTGTGGGGGTGGCGACAAAGGAACATAAATACAAGCAACCCCGAGACCAACACACTGAAAACGAGCTCCAAGTGCTGTCCTACCTTGGCCACGAAGTCAGGCAGTTGTGATGCCTGACTGATGATCTGGTTGATGGTGGAGATTGTCAGCTGGAAGTTGTTCTGCATCACCACGTACAATTGGGTAAACTCTTTCGAGTCACAAAACTGGATTGAGGGCGCAAACTTGTGGATCAATAACGCCAGGTACGCGAGCAACAGGCGTCGCACAAGCACCAGCAGGTTGGTCATTTCCAAAATGGCGCGAGACCAAAACGCGCTGATGTTGTGTTGGGCGGAGGAACGGTCAAAGTACTCTTTGATGAACTGGTGGTAGAAGTCAGCCACTTGCACCTCCATGGGCGTCATCGAAAGGTACTGGGAGGGGATATGGAGGGTAAAACTGGAAAACAGCGCCGCCTCCTCGGGGGATATTAGTTCCAGTTCTCCGGGTGAAGCTTTGGTAGCAGGCAGAGGGGCCAGCGGTAACGGATCCGCGTACTCACACTGACGGTTGGTGGAAAGGCAGTAGCCACAACTAGGCCGACGCGAGTCGCACTGGGCGGTTAGTTTTGTCCACTGATAGCCGGTGGAAAGGGATACTTACTCCTATCTTGAGCTTCTTGCAAGTCCGACAACCCTTGGTTCGCCTGGGCATATACTAGAGCTGAAAGTGTGAAAAACGTAAAATAATCTGTCGACTACATTTGTGGGGGATGCGCATAAGCGAATTATATACAGGTTTGTGGCAAATCGACCTATGTACACCGATTACGCAGGTGCATCTGCATCACCACTTGGTCTAAGTCGGTGGTCAATAACGCCAGGTAGCGCCTCGATAGCTACCGTCTTTGTCTCCCCGGATCGAACCATTCCCGTTGTGGCGGTTAGTTGATATGTGCATATATACGAACGTCTGTTGGGCTCGGGGTTAGCATAGGGATGCAGTGGCTGTAGCTGACGCATGGATTAAGGTTTATCTTTGCATAAGGCCCTTTCAATCGCAGCTTTTTTCGTTCTCGGCATAGTGCATTCATGCATATATTTAGATGCGAGCGAATATGGTGATGTCTTGGGTATGTTTTGACGGGAAAATTTGCGCGTCATGGGTATTGTTTGCCAATTTGGCGTCACCATTGTAGTTTGAAAACTTTTCACTGTATTCTATTTAATCAGGAGCACCGACTGCAATGTTATATGCGCAGCTCGATGTAATAAAAGCATGTATACAGATACTGAAAAAAATAAGTTCCGCCTTACCTGGTCGGAAATACCTTGTTTACATACCAAACCAACGTGTTCCTCTTATTTTGAGATGGATATTCACAACTTGGCTTGCTTTTGTGGTGCAAACTCTCGTCAAACATTTTTGCTTGTGGTGTTATGGCGGCGGCACTTAAGTTCCGATTTTAGCCGCGGAGAATATTGTATCACAAAGCTGTTCTACGCGCATGGCCTGTGATTTAAGGTATTGGTAAAAAAAATTGAGGCAATTGCTTTGTGGCTTCAAAGGAGAGATGAGTTGGTGTTTTTTGGCGTTCCAACCCTGCCAGTTCCTCAGAGTAACAGCCTGCTATCTCCGAGATTCAAGTAGATCGGCCTTGCGTCGGTGGCTCGCAATTTAGGCCTCGTGCAGAGACTAGGAATGAAAAGATGTCAGCAACATCAGCCACAAGACGCAGGTTCCGGCGTTGCTTGCAGCCACGCATCAGCTGATGTATAGCCCGCCGGCCCCATAAAGCTTATTCAGTTGAAGGCATGTATACGCTTGCTATAAAAATCAGCTCGCGACAGTTTTCCAGATAAGAATCCGTTAATAAAGTTTTGTTGATTAGTTATCTTATCTATCTCATAAGCCGTTATTGTTACAAAATTCCGGTCTTCTCAGAGCCACGATTAGTACATAATTTGTCAACACTTAGTCAATAACTGGATCCACAGAAACAAGGACTCCGACACGCATACTACGGACAGTTACCGCCGCACCTACCGGACCGCTGGAGCGTGTGGATTTCTCGGTCCATTTAACGAAACACTATAGACGCCTCAAAAACCGTTATTCAACTATTGAGTCTTTCAACGATCAAAAGCCCTGCCAAGGTACCACATGCGTAGACCAGTGACTGGTTAACGTTTTCAGCCCAAGCCACGGTCAGAATCACAACCTCGGGAGGACTGATTGGCAGTTGGTTTGGCAGTTCCGTGGCTAGCAAAGCGAAGTCGCCATTAACTTCAAGTTCGTCGTTGAGGTACGTCAATTTGAGCAACCGGATAGGCACTGTGACTTTACTAGTAACCTTAGTACCATTCAAAAATTTTCGAGCATAGTTCACCACGACAACTTCGCCCGCAGCAGTTCCAGCAAGCGCCAAAGGATGGCCCACAACCTCCAGGCCAATTAAGGCGGTAATGCTACTGGTGAAACGCACCAAAGTATTGGAAGATTCAGAAGGTGCGCGGATGAAATTGAAAGATATGCTGTCGGAAGCGTGGGCGATAACATAGGTTTTGAGTTGAGGATTGTACAGGGGTTTGATCCAGGTTTTCGCGGCGAGCAGATATACTTGCCCCGCCACATGGTTTTTAAGCTCCAACCCCAATGCTGGTACCCCGGCTGAATTGATCACAGCAACCAGTGAGTTTTCGTCGACGTCCGCGACCATAATGGTGTCGATTGCCGTTTTAAATGCCAAAATGGTCCACAGAGGAAGCTCACACTCATCAACATCGTAATCGGCATCTCCAGGTAAAATGAATTGTCCAACATGACCACCAGTGGTCCCCACAATGATCCGGGATCCTTCATGAAAGTCGTAGGCGGAAATCGCACAATCGGGGAGTGAAACCGAAAATGAAGGCTTCTTTAGCTTGTAGCAGTGTTGACTTGGCTCTGGGCTCAATAACAACTCTGAAATTTTGATCGTGTGAAACTTGCTGTCGGTGAAGTTACCACACAATACACCCAAAACCCCGGACTCCGGTGTCAGAGTTGGGAGCCATTGAAGATTGTGGGTAATGCCAATGGTCGCCAGGGTGTCAATAAACAAAAGACACTGTAAGTCGTTGTTGCCATCATAACGCCACACCTGGATACTGGTGGATACTGAGCCGTCGATGAGTTTAGGAAACATGCTCAATTGGAAGTTCGAGATTGCAAGATCAAGCAGAGTGTGAATCACTGACAAGGCAACGTACTGGTACTCGGTGCTATCGGTTGGAAGCCATCGTGTCAGAACAATGCTACCGCCAACGTTGGCAATCGCGCCCACGCGACCAAATACGCCCAAGTCTTCAGTTGCACCGGGTACCAAATGAGTTGAGCCCTGCTTATCGCCCTTTTTCGTTTGAAATTTGACCTCAGCATGCGACGGAGGTGTTGTTAATGGGGTCATTTGGGGTTCAACATAGCCGGAGGTATCAATTGGAGGCAACTCTGTAGGCTTGAGGTGAGTGCGCACAACCTTCTCAGGTGGAGCTAGAACACAGGATTCAAAATGTTTCTTGTAGTCCACAATATTATCGTAGGCATCTTGATCACAACCATATGCTAAGCGTATTCTCACTTTGAAGGGTACATCGCGCGAGTTATTTCGCGAAGCGGGAATGAGACCACGGGTCATTAGTGGGTTTCTTGAGTATGTGCTGTTGGGAAGGCAATCTGGAGACTAGACTGAAGGACTTCCTTTTGAGCTTAACTCTCGATCGAAAGGGTTGATTTGTAGGTTCCGTCAAACAAAAACAAATCTAATAGTGTGCGTGCGGCTTCACGAAGAGGTAAACATAGACGCGTCAATCAAACTGGTAATAAATAAGCTCAATCGAATTCAGAGATCAAGCTTAAAGAATCGCTTCAATCCTTTGGGATCACTACTCGCGCTACTGGCCATCATCAACTTCTCTCTCGACTTTGAGCCGCACCTCGCCGCACTCTACCACAACAGGGCTAGAATCCACCTTCCATGTCGATTGTGTCGCCCTGATCGAGCCACTTATCCATGAGCAAACGCCCGGCAGTCGAGGACGACTTTTTTGCTGTCCGTGTTGAAAAGAAGAAAAAGAAGAAGCGCTCCCACAAATCACCAACTCCCATTGCAGACTCCCCGACGGCTGCACCCCAGAATGCCATTCTAATAGACGCCAAAGAAGATGAGAAAATCGTGAAATCGGCGTCTCCCGAACGTTTGACACGATCCACACGTCTGAAAACGAAACTGTTAGTTGATGAGCCTGTACCGTCGACCCGTTTGGGCTCGGAGGTGACAGCTCCCGTAATTGATCGGGAAAAATTGAGAGCGTTAATTGCACAACGACATCAAGCAGAACGTACCACTACCGAAGAACCCGCGCGCTCGCTGCTGCCTGACATCCAGGAAATGTCGCCTCATGAGGGCTCTGCTCAAGGCAGTTTTCTGGGGAGTTTTTCGAGCCCTCGCGAACCGCTGGCATACGAAGCCCGGCCATACCTCATCAAAATTACTTCAAAGCTTCATGTACCGGAGGGAGCTACGAATAGCATCACTTTTCAAGTTCGGGGTACAAAGAAATTCCGGTCGATCTTGCCTTCAGCTCTAGCCAACTTCCAAAAACGGTTTGGCGCCGAAGCTTCGAAGGAGTATGAAGATCCCGAGGGTGTTGCATTGGTATGGGTCGAACGAACAACGGTGGTGCGACCGCTGTACTCTGCCAGTTTTTTCCGCTTGCCTCCCAAAGATGGTAAAGAGCCTGATATGAATCTCCTATTGATACCGAAGAAAAACACAGACAATTTTGAGTTTATATACCCGGAGTTCAACTACGGAGACCAGGTCGATTTAAGCGAAACGGACTTTCTTGATTCGAAGGACTCTCAGTCCGTAGAATTAGTCACCGAAGCGCCGCCTCCCGAAGAAACCTTCGTTATTGGCATCAAGGGAGCTGATAATAAGCGCATCGATATGGAAGTCTCGCCCTCTACTCCTATCAGCAATTTGTTAGCCTTCTACCTCAAAGCCAAAAGTATGGACCCGGCTACGAAGGCTCGACTAGTGTTTGATGACGAGGAAATGGCTTTCACTGATAAGGTGGGCGACACCGAGCTTGAAGAAGAGTTCGAGGTACAAGTGGAATTGATTTAATCATTTCACACATTCTACGCATTATGTATTAATACAAGGTTCCGGGGAATATCGTGCTTCATCAGAGTGTCTGTTATCATTCAAGTAGTTGTGAGACTTTTTGCAGGTTTTGAAAGCTTCTTCGGTTTCGTCACTTTGTACGCAGTCGTTGGAGTTTTCTTCTTTAGTGTGACTGCGGACCCTAGGTAGTACACCTCCGTGTTCTCTAAATCTTCGTTACAATTTGGGCAAGTCTGTGGATCAGATGAACCAGCAATCCTCTCAAGTGCTTTGACTGCCATCACGCACCCACAGTCAAGGCATGCAAATGCAGTGGTGCTCGAATCGTTTGTTAGCGCACACTGCACTTGAGGCTTACCCTCATTGTCAGTAGTCCACTGGATGTTTGCTGGTCGAGTGTTTTTGAATTTGACTTTGGTCTTTTTGTCAATGATCGCTTGAAGTAGCCTATGTTTGAGATAAAGGCGTCCCTTCTTATCGCAAACAACGATGTCTCCCTTTAAAGAGAGGGACGAAATGGCACAGGTGGTTAAAGCGGCATGGTTCTCGTCCTTGATCTGTTCTTCTGCAGCAGTAGGAGCTGCCTTTTTGGCCCCTTTGATAATGGTACCTCCATCGTTACCCATAGTGGATAATAATGCGGCTCGCGCGATCAAGAGTCTTTTCACTGCTGAGAACCGACTACATACCACGGCCATGTCGCAACAGCAGAAAATTGATTTGAACCAGTTGGGGCCTCAACAGCTTCTAGAGGTGAGAAAGCAGATCAATGAGGAGGTGAACCATTTCACTTCATCCTTACAAGCGTTGCAGGCGGCTCAAACTAAGCTCCGAGACTGCGTGGACTCAGTTGACAAAATGTCGAAGCTGAGCTCAGACGATATCTTGGTGCCTATGACCACCCTGTTGTATTTGCCAGGCAAGATCAAAAACAAGAACGAGTTTCTCGTGGACATCGGCACTGGTTATTTCGTGGAAAAGAACGCCCTGGATGCGAAGAAAGTTTACGAAAAGAAGGTGGAAAAGTTGAATCAAGACTCGCAAAAATTGAAGGACATTTTGGTTCAGAAGAACGAGATGTTGAATAGCGTCAACTTGGTGTTGAGAGCGAAAATGGTTGAGTACGAGAAACAGCAGGCGGCCGCGAAACCTGCCGCGTAAACTCCCTAATGATCACTTTAATGCATACACAGAACTACTTGAACCCATTGTCTAAATGCTTGATTCAATACATAAACTAAATCTTGGCCTCTCTGTTGATAAGGGATTGTTCAACCTCGTATAAGTTGTTAAATACCTGACCAAAGTACTTGGAGGCCACGGCCCGTTTGATCTTCATGGTGGGAGTGACGACATTCCGCTCCACCGTCAAAGGGTTCAATTCGATGTACACATTGTGCAACCGCTCGTATCCATTGAGTAAGCCCTCGACGTTGCTATTGAGTTGTTGCAAAAATAACTTTTTGTTGTCCACCTTGTTAAGTTCATCCACCAATTCGTGCTCAGTCATGTCGAGTTTATTGGCACCACAGATCTGGTTCAAGAACTTGAGGCCACGCTCAAAATCCACTCCACAAACCCCTACGAGGTACAGCTTCACAGAGTTGCCGTGAACGTATAATTGGGTAAGGATAGGGTTATTCGAAAGGTAGCGACCCTCAATTTTCTCCGGCGAAATGTACTCACCTTGGGACAACTTGAAAAAGTTCTTGACCCGGTCAATGATATGAACCCGCCCGTAGTCATCCAAAAAGGCAATGTCACCGGACTGGATCCACCCTTCTTCGTTGATCACCTTGTCGGTTTCCTCCTGGTTGTAATAGTAACCTTTGAACACAGCTGCACCACCTACCACCATCTCGCCCTTGTTCTCTTTAGCCAGATAACCCATCTCTGGTACAGACCGGAGCTTTTGCTCCAGAGGAACTCCGAGGGCACCACATGAGCCAGGCTTGGCTTCCCACGCAATCAGGTTGGTGTAAGCACCCAGCAGTTCCGTCAACCCATACATTTGGCGGACTCCGGTGTCGAGGGCAGCCTTCAAAAAGAGAAGCGTGGAACCAGCCACGGGAGCAGACGCGGTTTGGGTCCACTCCATGTTCTGCCATCCGACAAGTTCTTGGAGTCGTTTGTAGGGCGGGTAAGAGTCCATCTCCTCGTTGCGGCCAGTGCAGCCGTCAAACTTGGCCTGTTCTTTCATTTTGTAGCTGATGATTGCCTCCACCTTGGTCCGTTCGTCTTGAGGTAGCTCTTTGATGGTGTTCTTGACAAGACCTTCAAACTTCGTCAAAATTCTGGGCACAGAGGAGAAGTAGTAAGGCTGGAAGATCTTCAAGTCAGTGACAAGGTCGGTAAAAGCATCATGTTTGCGGCCATCAATAGTTAATTGAGGGAAACCAAGGTAGTAACCGGCCGAGAGAGCATATCCGGAAGTCTGTCGCTCGTACATGTGGGTCAAGGGCAAGAAAATGAATGCCTTGTTCTTGCCATAGCTAGCCTTGGGCTCAGACGCCAGCAACAACGACACGGCAGCTGCAAGGTTTGCCTGCGACAACATGGCACCCTTGGGCTTAGCTCCAGTTGTGCCCAGAGTGAACGAAATCGTGTGCAAGTGGTTGGGTCCCGGTGGAAGTTCGTCAATGGGTTTGTCGCGTCCCGCCTTTTCCACCTCCTCCAAGCTGAGAATCTCCAAGCCCACCTTTTCTGCCCGTTGCAACTGTTTGGGAGTCACTGTGGACTTGGGATCCATATTCACAATCGAAATGAGGTCTGCCAAATCCTCCTTGTTCTCCTCCTTAAGCTTCAACACATAGTCAATTTTGTCCTTGGACAAAATAAGCATAGGGGTTTCTGTCAACGCCAAAATGTACTTGGACACATCGGGTCCCAACGTGTCGTACAACGCGGTGTTGGTGATAGAGTACGCCAGGCACCCCAAGTCACACATCATCCATTCTGGCCGGTTAGCGGAAAAAAACGCCACAATGAACGAGTTCGACTTTTCGATGATGTGGTCTGGGTTGTCGCGTCCGGTATTGACAACCCCATACCCCGCATAGTCCCTCAAGTGACCATCAATCTTGCGGTGTGCCACCGAATCGCGCTTGAATCTATTCGATTGTAAGGTACGGATGATGCCAGCACCAATGTCCCGCTTGCGCTGTTGAACCTCATTATAAGTCAAGGAGACATATTCTGGGGCATGAGTACTGGTCGTGTAGTCGTAAGGACGCCACCCAATGCACGGGTTGTTGCCGTACAATTTCACGGCGTTGTTAAATAACTTGGGGAAAGTGTTAAGCTCGGGATGGATGCACGACACACAAAAGTTTGGGGTGGCCCGGTTGCGGTAAGTAGCCAGGTACTCGCCCTCTGGGGGAGAGACTGGCACCGCGTCACCCACCGCCTGAGGGGCAAACGGCACCCGGTTGTGAGCAGCCTCAACCAGGTTTTGAGGAAAAAGAGGTAAGCAAGGCGAAGTACGTTGTACAGACATTTACTTTTGTTATTCTTAATGGGCGGGGTGGTATTTATATTCGAATGACCAGGGCCGTACCCAACCAGGTATGATTGCCTATATTTTTTCTCGGAACGGAGTTTAATGCACTACCCCACAATATCGATCGAGACTCTGGGGCGCGTCATTAGCGACTACAGGCGTAGAACATGTAAGGTGGCTGCTGCAACCATGGTGTCGAGGTACTGTTTTTTGATTTGTACCAACTTTACCGACTTGTAGACGATCAGAGCTTTTATTCTGTTAGGGATCATCTCCCTAAATTTCGGCAATGGGAGGAGGGGAACAAAAGTTCCCCGTCTCTAACCGTGGCTATACAGTGTGCACACCCCCAAAGAAGGTGGGGCATTGTTGTAACGTACGACGAAAAGGGGCATGTCTGAGGGGACCGACTATACCGGCCCGGTGTTTGCTTTCGTGCCCCACCTCTGGGAGCGTACAAACGTCCTGCTTAAATTATGCGTCCTGCTGATGCATGAGATATACATTTTGACTATATCTACACTAACCGCTAAGCACACCCAACAGACAATCACTGGATAACGTACGCATTATTCAAACTTCGTCGGCATTTTTGTAGTTCTTGTTGACAATGAACGGTTCGCTAAAGAACCGTCGTAGACGCTCAGCCTTAGCTGGGCCAATCCCTTGTACATCTTCCATGTGAGTTTCGGGATTGCAAGACGCCTCAACCACGGCTCGGAACGATCTACAATTGGCCAACAAAGTCTTAACATCAGTTTTGTTAACCGATGTCACCGTGGTTAGCAGATCGGTTGCAGCTTCCATGTATGTACGGTCTTTTGGTGGAGCGATATTGTTTTGAACCCGTGAAGGCGTGTTGGCCAATTGCTTAGACATTGCGACATAATTGCCCGCTTCCTCATACAGCCAGGCCAACACGAGCGACAAGTCCTGCTTGACGCAAAAATCCAGGAGTTTTCGTAATTCGTCATCGGGGGAATCGATGTCAACCACGCATAATAGCACACGTAGTGTGTTGTCGCGGGGTGCGTTTTGAACCGTCAGAGTGGTCCCACCATTAAGTTTTTTGACCCGGCTCCAGATGTATTCTGGTCGAAGGCGGTGGTATTTGAGTGATAAAAAGAGAATTTGGAACGTCCGACTAATAAAGTAATCGCACAAAATCTCCCCATCGTAGGTCCACGGCGTTGATTTCATCATCAGATCTTTGAACATGGGATTGCCTTTTTGCTTGGTATACACAAGAATCTCAGATGGCCCCGAAATATCAGTGCGAGCTCGTTTCGAAGGTACAACGCTTGGAGTGGGTTTGGGTGCATTCTCTTCGACGTTGGGGCGTGATCCTGGCTCATACTGACTTGGCAATTTGCGTGTTCGAAGTTTGGTGGATGGTGCTGGTTGGTTTGGTGTAGGTGCAGAGGCCTGTGGTGGTTGCTTGGCGCTGGTTGCGTTGTTATCCGTGGTGGTCTCCACCATCTGGGTTGCTGATGTGGCCAGTTTAGTTGTATTATCCGTATTAGAGTTTTGACTGGCTGGCTCATATTGCTCTCTCATCCGCTTGACACCGGCCAAGATGTCCGCGAACGATTGGCCTTGTGCCGATTCCTCTCCCATAGGTGACCTGATGCTCTAATTACCGTTTTGAAATCAGATTTTGGTGCGGCTTGAGTATGTAGGTGCACCAAGGACTGGACTGTGATGAGCTAATGAAACAAGATGAGTCACAAGAGTGCTTAGGGGAGTTTTGTTGTAATACCTTTGGTCCGATTGAATTGTGTTAAGTGGTGTTCTCGGTCTAGATTAATGACTGCATTGCTTCGTTGCACGAAAGCCGAAATGTGTCAAGAACGGCGAGAGCCGCTCGCTTAAACGGAGATATCAGCGATGAGTCATGCCATACACGATAATGTTCGTGTATACCTCCTTCGGTCCCTCAAAACTCAAAAATTGCCGGTTCCGCGCCGGTACCGGCGAGCCTATATACATTCTACCCCGCCTATAAGAACGCCGAGATCCAATTGAAATTACAACTCAAATGGCGCAATATTCCGAAGCAACATTCAATACGCAACACTATGATGATTCCCGCCCAACTTATCCCGTAGCCTTTTACCAAACGGTTTTGGAGAAGACGGAGGGCAGGGATTTGGCGGTGGACATCGGTTGCGGCACAGGGATTGTCACCTTCAAGTTGGCTCCGCACTTCAAACAAGTTATCGGTACCGATCCCTCCCAGGCGATGATCGATCAATGTCGCAAGTCGGCACTGGACACAAAAAATGTCCTGTTTTATATTGGAAATGGTGAGCACCATCCCACTCAGGTTGCACCAAAGTCTGTCGATTTGATTACCGCTGGCGAATGCGCTCATTGGTTTGACCACGCCAAATTCTTTGAAGAACTGCATCGGGTTCTCAAAGCCGGTGGCACTCTTGCGTTTTGGTTGTACAAAGATCCTATCTTTGCTGACCCCAAAGCCAATGAAATCTACCGCAAGTACACATGGGAGTCTTCATTCGATCACAGAGCCGATGAAACGTTCGAAAGGTATATGGGCCCTTACTATCAGCAACCTGGTCACGACTATTTAGGCTCGCTTTTGAAGGAGAAACCAGTGCCCGCCGATTTGTTCACAGACATTGAAAGGGTCGAGTACTTGTTGGATGAGCATCAAAAGCCTACCACTATTCCATCGACGCCGCTTCTGATCAAAAAGACGGTGACCATGAGCTGGTTCAACAACTACGTCCGCAGTTGGAGTGCCTACCATTCGTGGATGAAGGATCATGGCGACAAGTACAATATTGCCGACGCATTCACCAAAGAACTTTGGGACAGCATGAGCTGGGACGAAAACACCGAGGTAGTGATTGAGTTCGAGACCATGTACACCATCGCAAAATCAAAGTAATCGATGACATTACGTGTCCCGCATATTATTTGGTTCTTTGTCATGCTTGCACCAGTGCTTCGAACACAATGCGTAATCACTTGCATATATCGTTACGTAAAATTTAGTACCTGCTGTGTATATAATAAGCTTTGACAAATGGACTAGGGGCATATTTAATGCGGAGCTTCGCAACCTTAGCGTGGCTTATTACATTTTTCTTAATTACAACTATGGCTGAGAGATCGCGTTCCATTGACAAAGTTATCGAAGGCATCGAACAGAATGAGGGTGCTGGGGCTCGGGTCCGCCGGCTGATTGGCAACATGCTGTTACGCAATTTCAACCCATTCCTCATGTTTGACCATTTCAAAGCCAAGAGTGCAGCTGGCTTCCCGGAACACCCCCACTCGGGTATGGAAACCATCACATACTGTCTCAATGGTGGCATTGCTCACGAGGACTTCACGGGTTCCAAGGGTATCATCTACCCCGGTGACTTGCAATTTATGACCGCGGGCAAGGGCATTGTCCACTCCGAGATGCCTATTGATGGCCCCAACGGCGAACCGGCTGAGTTGTTACAAATGTGGGTCGACTTGCCCGAAAAGCTCAAGGAGGTTCCACCTCGCTACCGCGATTTGCGGGAGTGGGAGATCCCCAGAGTCAACTTGCATGACGGTGACCTTCAGGTGAAGGTGATTTCGGGTAAGCTGTACGGTGTCGAACTGTTGCACGACTTGGCTTACACCCCCGTCCACTTCTACCACTACACCCTCAAGAACGGTGCCGAGTTTAAGCAAGAGGTTGTGCCCGAGTGGAACTACTTTTTGTACAACATGAAGGGCAACGGCCTTGTTTTGGATGGCAAGAAGATCAAGCAGTACGAGAATGTGTTCTTTAAGCGTGATGGCAATGTCATCTCTGGTAAGCACTCCGGTAATGCTGATGATGTCACCGAATTCATCCTTGTTGGTGGCGAAATGTTGGACCAGGAGGTGATCCAGCACGGTCCGTTCGTCGCCGTTTCGCAGAACAAAATCAGGGAAATCTTCAAAAACTTCCAATTCGCTGAAAACGGCTTCGAGAAGCGGCGCTCGTGGAGAACCCTTATTTCCGATGGTGTAACCCCGGAAATGATCAACGGTGACTTGTGTGGCAGTATGCCCGAGCGTGAAAAGGCCCGGGCTGAGTACTTGGCGAAGAAGCAGGGTGCCTCTAAGGACGAATTGTAGTTATGACATATACAGTCGTTCCAATATTTTTTAGAAAAATTATAGGGTACTAGTCAAATTCAGCGGAATTCGTAGGCACTTATCTTCAGTTCATTAGTCACGAGAACTTACCCTCGATAGGTCGAAAATTC